>LOEQ01008888.1:52553-81364 GCA_001685075.1 Bramus lutescens | reverse complement strand
TTTTTTTGCAAGGTAGAGGGAATGCAGGAGAAGGGCAAGGCCTTTCAGAGGCATGCTTGTCATGCTTGGGTCCCTTCATCTTTTCTCCATGTCAATAAATATTGTATTGTTTCTTTTCCTGTTGTTTCTTGGTGTTAGTTTCTTTTATTTATTTATTTATTTATTTGTTTGTTTGTTTGTTTGTTTTTTTGGCAGCCATCCTGAGAGCTATAAAGGGATAATCCATTGTGCTTCCTACTTGAAATTCCTGATACTTTTCTGTTTGGTGATGTTAACATTCATTTATCTGTTACACATTTGTTATGTCTTCTTCAGAGAAGTGTCTACTTAACAGTTTTGACTCAATTTAAAATTAGAAAATCTCATTGTTTTTGCTATTTAGTTTTACGTTATTATTGCATATTTTTAGTCGGAATCCCATATCAAATGGTTAACATCTTCACTGTTTTCTCCATTCCATGGGTTGTCTATTCACTGCTTGCTATGAGACTGTCTACTAGGAATGTCAGAAGATACACTCATAAAATATCACCAAGGTAATTGCCTAAGCATAAGCTGAACAAGGACCACAACAATATAAATGCTTATGTGGGTGGGGAAAGCCCCAGGATGATATTTTATATAAAAAGTATATAGAAGACATCAATAACACCTCTACTATTTTGTGACAAGGTATTTTTTCTGGGGAGACATGACACACATTTCAATTTACCCCAGATAGGGAGCCCATGACAGACCAAAGTGCAGATACCACCAAAGTCTAAATTTGTTTTGAAGGGAAATTGGTAAGGGGTTAATTATAGGACCATAAATAACTCAAAGACAGCTATCTTACCAAATCCTACTCCATCATAAGGGACTTCTAACAAAAACTGGGATCCTGGACCCCACTACAGGCCAGTCAACAGGTTGGAGCGTGTCCTTCTGAGTGACTCAGTAGGTCTTTTGTCCATCTTTTTCAGCTTGTCTGAGAGTGACTCTCAATAGTCTTCAGCATTTACTCTTGGGATATTCCTAAGAGAAGTGCCACCTTCTTTTCAGCCTTCAGGGTGACATTAAAATAACAAAAAAGGAAGCATTTCTTTGACCTCCTATTCCTTTTCTTACATTGTTCTTGATACTTAAGAGCATGTCAAATACTTAGCTCTAGGCAGAGAAACACCTTATAATCAATGAGAAAAATATTTCCATGATGGCATCATTGAACTTCATGAATTTTCTATTAGTGTTGATATTGTTCCCTTTCCCCTCAGATTTTTTTAATCATATAATGCCATCTATAACCAATTGTAGGATTTTTGTCTTTTATCTGTGTTCTTTATATTGCTTTTCAATTGTGATGATATTTTAAATCATAAAATAAATCACAAAATATTTATCAGAAAATTGGATGACAATATGCTCATATAATGAAAATAAAGGAAAAAATTTGGAAATAAGAATTTGGTTTCAAGGTTCATACTGTGATATTTTTTCCTCAAATTATATTTACTTAATTCTCTTGGCATAAATTTCTTCATTAATAAAGCAGAAATAATGATGCCATCAATAATTTTATTAGAAAAATAAGAGTTTCACTAACTTTCCTTGATGGGAATAAATGACAAAAGAAGTGGTTATTATGATGCAGATAACCTTAAGTGATGGGAAAAAAACCTATGATAATCAAATATTATATATGTTTACATATGGGAATAAAATGCATAATTCTACTTTCAGCTGCTAAAATTAGTTATTCCAGATACAGTCTTAGAAATAGGCAAAGCAAAACACAGAAGCAAAATGGCACACCCACACAGGGCAACTACATCCACACAAAAACTGAAAGAGCTTGGGAAGGAATTCTAGACACTAAAGAACAGAATTGAGCACAGTTTCTTGGAGGCCCCATTTTTTTTCAGATAGACGGCTGGCGACAAGTAGAGGCATGGATCCTTTAACAGAAGTTTTGCTGACTCAGTGTTAGTGGCATAAAATTGCATGGTTTCTTTAAGATTTGACTTTCTGGTTTGTGCTGGCAGAACAAACATTGGTTTTTTTCTTTTTTTGAAGATGGTTCTGTACTTAAATGGGGTTTGTGAGCAGTATTCTTCTAATTGCTTAATGGCAACATAGACCAACTGCTTCCCTGGAGCTGGGGCAGTGAACATGGCTCACAGAGATGGCAGTAAACAGACCTCCACCATGTTGGACTGGGAAAGGGCAAACCTAGATTATACATATTATTGTGTTTTCCTTGAATTTTTTGACTGCAGAGAGATATTTGATTCTGGGGGCTGATAAGTTAAACCAACATAAAGATATTTTGACTTCAAAATTATGGTCTAAGGATATATTGCTTTGGAAAAGAAGTTCTGCTTTTGTTTCCACAGAAGATGAGAACCTGTGGATTCCTTCCAGACTAATCTGGCTTGATGGAACAAGACCCTCCAACATTTAGTTAAGGTAAAAGTTGAGATACACAAGTGAATTTGTAATGTTATAGTATAGCTATCAAGATCCATGACAAACTGGATCACAAAACAGTCCACTAGGGGAAAAGAGAAGATGCAGTCTACTAATTCCTAATCAAATAAGGACCAATTCATCTTCTACTCCTCTCCATCATTTTGGTTGTGCCTCCCCAAGCTTTAAGACGAGATCTATGGTATCCTCAGCACACACATAGTAAGAGGAAGATCTCAGAGCAACAGTGTGGGTCCTGGAAGAGACAGCAAAGAGAATGTACTATCTAGGTGAAACAACCATACTGGTTAGATGTGACAGGCAAAGGTTACGTATAAGTGATGCCTTAGATTATAAACAAAAACAGTAGCCAAGGCAATATCACTACATAGAATGAAAGAAAATGTGACTATATTCAATGTATAGATCTGGAAACAGAAAAACGAAATGGAATTTAGCATGAATGAAAATGATAAGTCTTCACTATTTGAGTTCATTGTGGATCCACCCTTACCTTTATGTCATAACTGAAATTACCTGACCTGTAACTGCCTTGACTGTAACTCTTTTGTCCATTCTGTTTGTTACAATCTCATTGAAACTAGAGCAGTCACTCATTTAAGCTATAGCAATTGACATTACAGCTGAAGAAATTCTCAGAGACACTGATTGTCCACTGAAGTCTCAATGGGTTTTTTTTTTTGTGCATGTGCCTTATACATTTTAAGTATAGGTGGCAGTAGCTGAACTAACAAGTTGAATTTCTTTAGTATTCTAACTCCAAAATATTTTGCATTCCATGTTATTTTGAGATAAAGAGTTTCCTGAACCTTTTGAAATATGAGTTATCATTTAAAAAATCCTTTTGCTTACATGCGTATTGTTAAAAAATATTCTAACGGTAAGTTACCTCTGTAGCTGGTGTCAATGTAAGAGCAACACTAAAACAACCTCTGAGAACACTTCACATCACATCCTCATCTAGACAGTCTCAATTGACTCTTAAACAAGAAAGACACATTTTCTTGGTTTTATGTTTTCTTTTTCTTCTTCAGAATGTGGTTGGATCCTAGCATTTATACCTATAAAGATAGCAAGGAAAACATGGATAAAAATCAATTGCTGAATTGTTTCTGTAGAAAAAAAGAAAAAAGAAGCTCTCAAATGCACAAATAAAGTTTCTGGGACTTGAGAACAGTAAGAAAAACAACTCATACTCACTTGTAAGCTCTGAATGGGCAATAATTAATCTATACCATCAAACTTACCTTACTGGCTATATTAATAACAGGCATCTCTACATCCATTGAAATGTACCTGATGACATTCAATGGAGGAATTATTTTGCAGTAGCAAAAAGTTTGTTTGAAAGAAAATAAAAAATTAGTGTTCATTAATGTTGTTTTATTAAATAAATGAATGAAGATGAAATAGAGACTTGTATCACACTCATGGATTATCCTGTCATATTCTATAAGTGCTCAAAATACTAATATAAGCATCCTAGAAAAATATAACTTCAACACACAGATAAGGAACCATTTCCATTATATATTCTAAACATAGCAACAATTTCTATATAATCCATTATAATAATTAATATATAATTCTATTTTATCCTTTTTACACATAAAATAAATCTGTGGTTTATTAACATAAACAAAAGCTTAATATTAATCATTTTACCAAGTAAATAAAATATATACATACACACATACACATGTAGGCACACACATACACATGTGCTGAAATGCAAAGAAATCTATGAATATTGCATTTAGCAAACCTAAAGCGGTACTCAGAATTGTTTATTTCCCATTATCCGAATCATTTCCTTCAATCCAGTAAATAAATAACATGAATAGAAATGGTGAATTTTTTTTACATCAACATGAATTCAGTGGCCATGTCATTGCCCATCTTTCTTATTCTCTACTTAAACATCTTCTAAACTAAGATTCAGAATCTGCAATTACATACAGAGCGTTGTGACTTTCTAGTTTATATACTGCCTGTCTAAATGCAACAATGCTGGCACAAGATATGCTCATTGTACATCTGAATTAGACTTGAGTGGTATTTGAAGGTCAGGTGAAGACAGTTATGAACAGCATCAGTATTCTGAAGTCTCTTGTCAGTAGAAGACTTTAACAGCAACCCTGTGGCCATCCCCTTTATTTCTTTTATCCCTAATAAGGTTGTGTCCAGTGCTTTCTAAGAATACCCCAGCACTACCATCATACTTCATAACCTGTCACTGGGTCAATCTCCAGTTTTCTATATGCACAGGTAGCACCCCTGGAAACAATGAAGATATTTAAAATTCTCAAGCTTACTCCTTGCTTTGCAGTCCTAGTAATGTACATTGAATCAAGTGGGATTCTGTCTATGTTGTATAAGTGGCAAGGTGAAAATAGAATTTCACTCAGAAGGGGCAGTTACAAGTTAGACCAAGAATTCTTGTCATATAATGCATCAGAATCTGAAAGAGCCTCATTCAAACTAGCAATTTTGATTGGCACAGAGAACTGATTTGACTTAAATTCCTGAAAATGATACTATCAGCTTTCATATGAATCTCATTTTCCTTACTTATGATGAATCTCATTTTCTCTCACACATATGTTTTCTTTTAATTTTTTTCTTGCTTTTACTCCTCTCTCACATTTTAAAATCAACACAATATAATTTATTCCTCATTTATATAACAGGCATTAGTTAATGGCAATCACAGAGATGAATTTAGTTCTCTAAGAGTATCTGACACTTCATTGGGATGTCACTGATAATTTAAACGCAGAATAATGCTATTCTTGGGCAAAGATTTATTATGTAAATCATAATTGCTACAACTTTTCTATCCAAAGGTTTAGGTGCTATAGTTTAGATCTTAAAAGTGGCTAAATTCTCATGTGCTAAAATCCTGGACCTTTATTCAGGGCAATGCAGAGTGTCTGGTACTTTAAGGAAGGATATCTGGAGAAATGGATAAATGGAATGAACTGTTGAAGTTTCTTTTGGACCCTGGTCTTTTTTTTTCTGATCATCATGAGGTAGACAGATTTGCTCTGCCATGTATTCACACCATGACATTCTGTATCTACATGTTCCTAGAATCACCAAATATCACTAAGTCCTAAAGCAGAGAACTAGAAACCATGAGCCACAATCACTCTTTCCTCTTCCCATGGCACTTGCATACTTTTTTTGTTAGAGGAATGGAAATCGGGCTACAATAGTAAGTTACAAAACTTTTTAGTCTCATTTAACACTGGACAGAGAATGACACCAGCTGAGAAAGAATACTGTAAGAATGTGTACAATATAATCAATAATCTTTGTTCTGTTTCATTTTCTTATCATTGTTATACCTCAATGCTATATGTAAATTGTCAGCATACCCAGGTGAAAAGCACAAGGTTCACTCACACCCTGAGTGTCAGAGGAGGTTTCATCCTGTCAACTATACAAAAAGTTAGATCTTGCTTTATTTTTCTCAGAATGGCATAAGCACCAAATCTAGAATTCAGTGGGGGATCTTATTCTTATAACTTTTATTTGGCTTTATTTAATAATTAGTTAACTTTTAATGAATAGATATCATGTATATTAAAATTTATACTGCAAAGTGATGGCAATGTCTATTTTATAAAGATTATTGCCCCAAATCGCATAACATGAAAAAACACTGAGTTGTGTGTTCTACAATCAAGACATCACAAATTTAGGAACATTTTTATTTCTCAATTTATTACCTTGACAGATTTTCAGATCATTAGAAATCATACCGAGTAGAACCGTCCCCTCTACTATTGGAAAGTATTTTATTTCTCCTCTTATTAAAGAAAATAATTCAAAAAATATTATTTGACTTGGTGAAGTTGAACAGATTTAATGATAGGTAGTTTCTAATTAGTGTGCAGTATTTGCTTCCAAGCTCCTAATTGACCATTATTAAATTAATGCAGTTTCATTTAGTTTAAGTCAGAACATTGTTCCACAGTATTCTGGCCACTATACAAATGTCATTATGTACTCTAACAAAATGATAAATGATTTCTAAACATTTTGTCACCTATAGCATAGTACAGCCAATATTTGCAGAGGCGGAATTGCCTTTAGGAATATTAATAATCAGTTAATATTACACATAAACTATTTGGTTAATTAACAAGATGAAATTGAATAGTCACAAGTTTTTGCAGTGGACATGTTGTGTCTCATGGGTGACAGTTTCCTACAAAATGGTGAGTCATAGTCATGTAATTTGCACATATTATAATAACTAAAATTTATTTGTATATCTCAGTATTTATGATGAGAATAAAAAAATTAGTAAACAAAGTTCATGGTTTTATAAAGTATTACCTGTCTTTTTCTGTGAAGGTTGAGTAAGTTGTAAAATGGTACATGCTGTCACTCACCTAAGTTGATCATATCTTCATGGTCATAGAATTAAATAAGCAGTTGATTGCACAGCATTTTCTTGTGATAGACATTCACTGATGAAGGAAATCATGAGGCTCCAAAGGCCCATGTTATTTTATTATCTTGGTATCACTCCAGGCAAAGACTATATGCTTTTTCTGGTGTTTGAACACAATTGTCCAGGAATATGAGATGCTTTCTTGTCTACTAGGCAGATGAACCATAAAGAAGTGAACCAAAACAAATTTCTTTTCATTTATCCAACCCCAAAGCTTATCTTCCCATTGGACTTTCAGTGATGTGTGAAATACATTTCTTTATATTCTATTTGCTTTGTACTTTATGTTGGACAGAATTTTTAACATTTTGATGTCAAAAGGTAGTGGGTTAAAATAGATGTTTATGATGACAACTCTTACTCCAATTACCCAGTGGTAGTAAATTCTCATACAGATTGAGGAATGATTTGGAAAACCTTTTTAGTTATTATTAGTTTATTTTGGCATGTCATATTCATATGTATGTTCATATTTTACATAATAGTAGAAATAAACCTCCTGAATCCATTATGAAGTCCTGACTACAGTTGAGACTATTGGGTCAAAATTACATGTGTATTATTAGATGTTTTCAATGTCAGCTTAAAAGAGCATTTTTAAAACTTAACACAACTTTTGCTTTGGATATATAAGGAGTTATAGACCAGTGTTATATAGTTTCTACACTGTGAAGTTGTATCTTTGCCAAGGGCCTTCTGATTGGTTTAATAAAAAGCTGGATGGTCAATAGCTAGGCAGGAAGAAGTTAGACAGTAGAGAAAAATAAGAGAAGAGAAATCTAGGCACGGTAGAGACACCAGAGGAGATGGAAAGGAAGCCGGACATGAAGGAGGAGAGTAAAAGCCACAAGCCATGTGGAAGCAGATAGAGTAATAGAAATGGCTTAATTCAAGTTATGAGAGCTAGTTAGAAACAAGGCTAAGCTAAGGTCAAGTTTTCATAATTAATAGTTGTCTGGGGACTGGCAGTACAGAGAAAGACTGTTTTGGGCCAGCCTGGATTGTCTCAACAAGTTTTTGTAAAATTTTTAGAAAACTACACAGGGACACAGACACAGAAACACACACACAACACACACACACACACACACACAAACACACTTGATTATTTAAAATGATTCTTTTAAACTACTGATCTTTGATCTCAGTCACCAACACCTGGAGGCATTCTTTATGTGAGAACTTGCTGGGCAAGCAGGCTAGCGAATGAGATAGGCTAACTTATTGTTTTTCCTGGCCTACAGCTCAAACTTTCCATTTTTATCCCAGCGCTGTAGCTGACCTCCTGGTGAGTCTCACATTCCTCTCTGTCCCATTCCCATGGCACTCCTTACGTCTTCTCTTACAACCTTCCTCCTTCATCCAATACTTTGTCTCAGATAACAACATCCCAAAACACTGACTACCAGAAAACTCACTGGCCATGTCAGCCTGGGAGTCTTATCCTCAACCCTATAGCAAACTACCTCCCAGGAAGCACTGTCTTTCCTCTCTACCTACATTGCCTGGGAATTCCACTAATTCTCATTGCAGACCTAGATTTCCTTTTTTCTGTAGGCTCTTAGGTCCTCCTACTTGATCCCCATTCCTTAGTGTCAGCTCACAATGCCTGCTCAAACCTGGATTTCCAGTGGCCACACCTGAAAAGGTCTCAGAAGCACTCTCAGGCAGACAATACATAGCCTACACACTGTCATAAGAGGAAGAAAGGCCAACAAAAACCAGGAAGTGAACACTGAACCAACAAATACAAAACCAGATTTCAACACCTAGAATTACAACTATCTCAAACTTAATGATTCAACACTAGTATAAAGGTACAATCAATAACATTCAGGAAACTATATCTTCACTAGAACCTAGTCAGAATGGTCAAGATCAATAAAATAAATGACAAATTATTCTGGAGTAACAGCAACACTTATTCATTATATGTGGGAGAGCAAACTTATAGAGCCTCTGTGTAAATCCGTATGCTGGATCCTCAGGAAGTTGGGAATATATGTACCTCAAGATGCAGCTATACTACTCTTGAGCATAACACAATGATCTCTATATTCTGCTACAGAAACATGTGTTCAAGTCATGTTCATTGCTACTTAATTCATAATAGCCAAAAATTGGAAACAGTCTAGATGTCCAACATTTAAGAAAATGATAAAGAAATGTGGTTCAATTATACAATGGGATATTATTAAGTTGCTGAAAAGTGAAATTAACAGGAAAATGGGTAGAAAAGATCAACCTGAGTGATGTAACCTAAATCAAAAAGGCAAATATGGTATATGTTGTTTATATGCGGATGTTAGCTGTGAAGTGTTGGTTAGGGAGACGCCAAACTCTATAACCACAGAGGTTAGCTAGAGAGTAAAGGACTAGAGGAGAAGGATGGATTTCCCTATGAAAGAGAAATAGAATCATCAGGAAGAGATTGAAGGAAAAAAGGAATAAAAGAATGAAACAGATATGTAGAGGGAAGCAAGGGGTAAGAAATAAAATACAGGCCAAGATAGCTAAAACTGAGGGCCATTTGAGAGGTCTAAAGGAAGCCCAATTGAAGGGTCCAATTGAAACGTCTTAAAATGTTTTCATATATGTAAGAAACCTGCATAGAATCTGCAAATAATGGGAGAACCAAAGCCACTCTACCTGACTTCTCTCATCTTCAAATGAAACTTACTGTTCCAGGAATGGGTAACTTCTTTTCAAGTTTTGACCAAAGGGGCCTCATGGATACTACTAAATAATCCAGGCTATTGCCAAAGCTATCAGTTGTCTCCACAAACTAATGGTAATGCCCTTTTCCTGAAGACAATATTTGCATGCCTCATTAAACACAGAGAATTAAACTGGTGCCTATATAGAGCCTCCATCCAGAAGTAGTTGTGTTCATGGTAGTGAAATATACTCTGCAAACATCTACTACAGGAGAAAGGTAAACATCAATGCAACTACAAACCCTTTTAACTACAACAGTTACCTAACAGGAAGATATGTTCGTGCAATGGCAGCTCATAGCTTGTGGAAGTAACCAGCCAATAACTGATTGGATTTAAGACCCACTCCATGAAATAGAACCTATATCCAGCACTGCTTGGGTAGCCAAATATCTGATACTAGGTAGGTCAGGGACCTGGGGGAAAAGCAAATACATTGTTTTGCTTAAGGAATGAAACAATGCAGTAAGATGATCCCTGATGACAAGCTGCTATACTCCTAGACCATTATCTCACTCAGTCATCATCAGAAATTGACCAAATTCACATAATGAGACAATAGTGGAAATGAGAATTTTTATGCATGGTTAAGCATTGCAATCTGTGCTTCAAGATATGTAAATGAAAGAGACAGCTAAAAAACAAAGTATGCTAAAATTTTAGTTAATCAAGTCAATTATTTAATCAAGTGGTTATTTTATTTAAATATTAGTACCATAATGTAGATTTGAGTAGGGAGTACAACAGATAATCCAAATGATATACATTTTCTTAAAACAAATTCACTTCAACAATTGAATGCTCACACATGAAGCCAAAATCTTCAGTGGATTTTCTCTTGAATATGTCACATTTGTCACTCTTGAAAGAAACCCATGTGGGAGAGCAATTTAAGAGAGATATTGATAAAAAAAAAACAGCCACTATGAGGTTAGAAAGAAACCCAGTGCTAGCAACATTCCCAAGAATCCACAAAGATGACTCATCTATGACACTTAGCAATAGTGGAGAGGATCTCGGAACCAGCCCTCCCTGTAATCAGATTGGTAAATACCACAATTATCAACATAGAGCCTTCATCCATTAACTGATGGAACCAGATGCAAAGATTTATAACCAAGAATAGGCCAATCTCTGGGAATCCAATCAAAGAGAGGAGGAGGGAATATCTGAGCAAAGGAGGTCAATATTATAATGGAGAAATATACCAAGACAGCTGAACAAATCTCATGGAAACTCAGGAATCCTAAACCATCAGTTGTGGAGCCTCAATGGGCTTGATCGGTATATGGGAGGCAGTGGTCAAGTTGGACTATCTGAGGGGGCCCTGGAAGTAGGACCAAGATCTATTCCTGGTCTATGAACAAGCTTGTTGAAGCCCATTCCCTATGGTGAGATGCCATGCTCAGCTTTAATGCAGGGTGGAGGTGTTTGATCCTGCTCCAACTTAATGTGCCAGACTTTGTTGAATCCCCATGGAAGCTCTTACCAGTTGAGAGGAGTTGATAGGGAGTGGGATTGAGTGGAGACAAGAGGGAGCAGGGTGAGGAGTGGGAGACCGTGGTTGGAATGTAGAATTAAAAAAAATTAAAAAGGAAGAAATCCATGTATTATTACATAAAAACTGTCACATCTGAATGGCACCTTATCAAGAGGAAAGTGATGTTCTCATAAAATAGTTTGGTGCTTACAGAAATCGACCCTTACTATTATTTTGCTTATGACATTTTATAAATAAAAACAAAGAAGGCCTAAAAGAAGTTTCTTATCCTAGATTAAGGCAAATAAACAGAATTACTTCATTGACTCAGTGGAAGGAATTTGTACATATTTTAAGAACAATAATAACATTGAGATGATGTCAAAGCTCCTCTCCATCTTATTATGTTGTTACTACATAATAAGAAGACCCTTCTCTATATATGTGTATGAAAATGAAAAGTAAACAAAACTTTTTTGAATAAAATTTTATCATTTATCAGCCTAAATTTTGAGGGAGTCAGTGCTGGCCTTGCCTTTGAAACACCACACTAGCTGGGTAGCGGTGGTGCACACCTTTAATCCCAAAACTAGGAAGGCAGAGGCAGATGGATCTCTGTCAGTTCAAGGCCAGTCTGGCCTACAGAGCAAGTTTCAGAACAGGTTCCAAAGATACACAGAGAAACTCTTTCTCAACCTCCCCTCCCCCAAATGTCAGGCTAGTGTCCTAGATATGTACTAAAGAGAAGCAGTTCTTCAACACATATGTTTACTCGTTTTTTTCTCATTTTCTTAATAGATATAGATGTTTAAGTATGCACTATAAAAGGTGGTTTGTACAGAAACAGATAGGAGTCTGGAAGCAAACCATTTATTATTATAGTCACAAGTGAGTAATGAATACACAAGAATACCCTGCAAAGGGATCCAACATGCACACCTCAAGTCCACAAACACCAAAATTTCCTCAGGTTCTATAAAATGTGTACATCTGCACATATTCACAGATGTCAAATAAAAAAACTTGATGGAGGGACAAATAAACAAAAGCAAGAGGGAATACTAAATTTGTATTTAGTATTTACTAAATACAAAATTGTAGGTGCTGTAATGGCTATGTTGTTATATTCAAATATAGCATTCATACATTACAGACAAACACCATGCACATGGATGGGTCAAGTGGTTTCTGTTCTTTAAAAAAAAGTCAGAAGAATATTCCAAGCCCTTCAAAATGAACAGATACAGAAAAAGATTCAAGGTCAAGTGACAGGAAATAAATGTGGTTTCTGAATACACAAATAGGATCTCAACACAGAAGACATCTCCTCAGAAGAAGGGGGCATGTGATGAGTGTGTTGAATGTGTGCCACTGCTATTTGTATGTAGAGATAATGAAGCCAACCAAGAAAAAAATACAGGCAGGAGGAGTGTAACATTCTTCTCTGAGAGCAGAGAAAAGATTCATCATCCCCACCCCTTCTCTATGGGATTCTCATACTAATGCTTGCTTTCAGAAAATCATTGTGATTTTGATGCAATAGAAAAGAAATGAGTTCTTCAGTAGCAATGCTGCTTTCCATATATGTTAGTAAATTTTAAAGTCTCTTTAAAGCTGTTAGAAAAACTGCTAAGGTGAGGGGCAGTGGATTTGGAAAAGGAGGAACATCAAAGAGGTATGCTGAGATTACTTAGCTCCTTGGCTTCTGCAAACATATTCCAACTTCAAAGTGAGCTATAAAAGAATATGTGTGGAACAAAAGGAGATACAGCTTTGCTTCACAAATTTACAGAGGACAGTGGCCAAAGTTGATAGTGAAAAAAGTCACTGAAGAAGTTTAGATGAAGTGTATTGGGACCAGACAAAAAGAGACAGACAGACCCTTCCCAAGTACAGGCATGATACTGGCTGTTTTTTGCTAAAAAAAAAAAAAGATGATTCCTATCCCCACAAATGTACTTTTCTAGAACAAAAAATATGAAACTTGCAAATAAGAAAAATATAAAACATGGTTACTTTATAATTTTCTGTTTTTAATGCATAGTCTAACAAACTTCTAGCTATGTAAGAAGACAATCAACAAGAGACCACAGAAGAGAAACATACTCTCATGTGATCCACCTGGAGAGCAAGAACTTCGGACAACTATGGCAAAGGGCAGTGAATATGTATGGAAAAATTATCTTTATTGGTTTGTTTTTGTTTTGTTTTGCTTTTGTTTTTCTAAGAATCCTTTATTCTGTGAAGAGGAATACAGAGTAACTTCTGGCACATAGAGTAAAGACTATATGAAATTAGCTCTTCCATAAAAGTCAATGACAGTTGTGTCTCAATTATGTCAGTAAACCAAAAATGCTTCTTGCAGAACTTAAAAATAAATATTTTTGTCATGCCCTGAAGTCGACCTGTGGGAGAAAATTGTCTGAAGCATATGCCTTGTGATGTCTTAAATAAACCCAATCTCATCAAGTTTTAGAGAATACTCAAAAATAAATGGTAGTGGTGGTGAAAAGTAAGTAACCTGTCAGACTGTGGAAGATCAAAGTATTTAAAATAACACCAACGGACTGCCAGCAGAAACCAGCCAGTGTCTGACCAAGGTGGGTTCTCTGAAAACACTCTCTTCTGCAGGAGGAATTGCTGTGGTTTGAGTGGAATTAGACGGTGTTCTATACAAACAACCTTCTCTTCAATAAATCTGCAAAAACCAATCAGCTCTAATTGTTGTAGCATTGAATTTGAGGTGCTAATAACAGCTGGAGCGAACAAGGTGCCAAAGTGAAGCGCTTTAAAT
The DNA here is from genome assembly GCA_001685075.1 of Bramus lutescens. Lineage (NCBI taxonomy): Eukaryota > Metazoa > Chordata > Mammalia > Rodentia > Cricetidae > Bramus > Bramus lutescens. The sequence goes on along the minus strand of LOEQ01008888.1, from coordinate 67,442 downwards.
GAATACCTAGGGATTAAGACACCCACGGGAAGCTTTATAAAGGGCTGATGTATTTCCGAGAGTGTAAAGTTACTACAGCTACATAGAGTTCTGTGTGCAGACCCAGGCACGATGCTTTTTGCCCTGTTATAATGAGGACAAAACACAATAACTGTCACATCATCACAGAAGATTACAGATTGCAGATAATACATGAAAAATAAAAGCTCTCTACTAGAGTACAAATAATAAAAACCCAGGGTCAGAAATTGGGGTTCAACCTGAAGATCCGAAAGCAAAGCAGCCAGCCACAGCGTTTACCTCGACCTCAGTCCAAAATGGCCATCCTGCCTCCTGGAATCTCAGAAGGGGACTTTGTGTCTGAGAGCTGTCTCGCCCTATCTTATATTCTTCTCTAAGGTGTGCACCACCATCATTACAGGCATGCACCGCCCAGTTTCTATGGCAACTATTGTGGCTATTGGGATTAAAGGTGTGTGCCATGGCTACTGAGATTAAAGGTGCATATCATTGTGGCTACTGGGATTAAAGGTGTGTGTTATTATGGCTACTAAGATTAAAGGGGTGTGCTACCATAATCTGGTCTATAAGGCTGACCAGTGGGACTGTTCGACTCTCAGATCTTTAGGAAGTCTTTATTTATTCAAATACAGTTCAAATGCCACTACACTCAACACTATGCATTATGTATGCATTTATGACCTATTAATATATCTAAAAACAAACCATTAGGCAGCAAATGCTCAGTAGAACTGAAGCTGCAGCAATTGTAATATATTGTTAGTTGGAACAAAGATGACAGAGCTACTTTGCAGGGAAGTTTAGAAGATTTTTATGAACTAAATATATTTACCACACGAGCCACAAATCATGCTCACTGTATTACTTAAGAACATGAAAACGCTTTTCTCACATAAACATCTTTCACAGGGAGGTCTGCTACAATTTAAGTGCCAAAACTGCAAGCATTCGCGATGACCTTCAATATGTAAGTGGGTTAATAGACTATGGTATAAGCAAATGGTGGAATGTAACTAAGTGCTGAATAAAATGACTCTGAAGACATAGAGTCTTAAATGTGTATTTCTCTGTGCCCTGGGTTCTAGTTCTGTAGTTCCCTCTGAGGGATAATGTTAAACAAGCAAGAGCGGTGGTGGGGTAAGAGGGAGGAATGCAAGAAGCAAAGTAGAAAAAAGATGGAGTGTTGCAGGTCCACTGCATGGATTGCAATGCAGACACACTCAGAAATATCACTGACTGATACTTTGGCATGGCGTCCTTTCCAGCTAGAGGGGCACAGATCTTCCCATGTGAACATATGTCTACTCATATTCCCACAGCGATGAGGTTAAAACCAGGGCTTCGCAAAGGCCTTACTAAATTCTACGTTACTGCCTCTTAACAACTCTAAGAGATGGTGAGTCTCTGGATGCTTGGTTTTCCTGTTCACACTAACCACTTCACAATCAGTACCCTCCAGACTCAGAATCCTAACAGCAGGAGCAGGAGCTGTTTCTGACTCTGTTACGTGCTTTTGAGACCCTTTCCTCCTACTGGTTTTCCTCGTCCAGCCTTAATAGGAGTGGAGGTTTCTAGTGTGACTGCAACTTGATATGCTATGACTGGCTGATATACATGGGAGGGCTTTCTGTACAGAAAGGAGGAGGAGTGGATGGAGTGGGTTGGGGGAGGGACTGGAAGGTTAGATGGGAGGGAGGGAAAATATGATCTGGCTGAGAAAATCAATTGATTAATTAAATAAAAAATAAATAGCCAATCTTTTAAAAAATATAATGCTGTCATTAATTCTTTGAGATTTCATACAATCTTAAACCTTATTGACAAAATCCTTCATACAAGAGTAACATTAATGATTTGCTAACAATATACTTACTCTCTTTTCTCAAGTGGCACTGATCTTCATGACTTAAATAAGACCATTATTGATAATCACGTCCTGAAAGCTGCTTTCTTCTCATGCTTGACCAACATAAATCCTGTTGTATATAATGTATATATACTGCTGTACATAGTGTATAAGAGCATTAATAATGCATTTATGAAAATTATGAAACTATACAACACAATGAGCAGCAACATAAACAATGAGCTTCAGTCACTAGTAACGTCAATACATGATCCTAAGAGGTCTCAAATATGCCACATTAACGATGTTATACTGATAATATGGGAAACCTTTGGGTTGAGAGGAAAATCAGAACTTCCTCATGAGTTTTCCTGTAAACTTAAACTTGTCCTAGGAAATAAAGTTTCCTGACGTCCAAGGAATGGACATTAGAAAGGGACAGGAGACTTCAGTTTACATATGTGCATGCAAAAAATCAAATAACACAATAAAAATTAGTAAAACTAATAATGCAATCTACAAAAGGAAAATCATTGAAAAAGAAATGATTTTCAAAGCCAATACAGCAATGATCAGTAAACAATGGCGCATGGTTATCAGCGGCCATAAGAAAAATACATACAAAACAACAGCGAGGTATTACTTCCTATCCAGTTAGAGCAAAGCCAATTCAAGTAGTACAAAGTTCTGGAGCTACAGATTCCAGAAAGCATCCATGATGTCCCACTGCATGGTTGTCTAACATGACTGAATAAGAACATCATCAACAGATAAAGAAATGTGGAAGGGAAAACTCATGAGTCTTCAGCCCTAGACAAAGAACAACAGTCAATTAAGGAATGTGGAAATAGAAGAAACATTCTTCCCAAGGGGAAAGAAATCTGATACCAAATGATCAACTCTGAACCACATACATGAAAGTAATATTATATGGATTGAGTAGGTATATTTACACATACAATGTGAATGCACATATGTATATATTTTATATATGTGTGTATGTGTATATGTGTGTAAATACATATGTATATTTTATTTACACACATATGTTCGTATATCAAAAATACATGTATATATGTGTGTGCTTGTGTTGTATATGTGAATTTGAAAGGGAGCAAAGGGGGTACCTGGGATAGTTTGAAGAAAGGAAAGAGAAGGGAGAAATATTGTGATTCTATTATAAACTTAAAAACATTTGCAAACATAAATAAAAAGCTTGGGAGACCATGTAAATCTTTGTTCCTTGCTAACTGGCTGCAAATGAAATGCCCATTTGTGAAAAATTTGTCAGCTCTTCAAAAATTTAAAATGCAATCATCGTACTTCCTAGCAAGTACATGCCTAGTTATATATTCAAAATTATTGAAAATATTCTTGCTCATCCTCTTGCTGTAATCACAGCAAAATTTGAACACAATGTTCATAGTATCATTATTGATACTAAATAAGCATAAGCATTCAAAGTACCCATCCACAGATAAACAAAGAGAACGTAAAAATTCAGATGCTGAAACAATGCTGATGAAATAGCATGGAATGCTGGTACCTGAATGAATCTGGAAACATTCACAAAATAAAACTGTTACAAAAGAGGACTATCAGGTAAAGGAACTTAACTGAACATTTAAATGTCAACAAATTAGATTTTAGAAAACATTGTGTTTATTTCAGTACTCTTGTGTTGCTGCAATAAAATATCACAACTGAAAGCAAATTAAGAAAGAGTATAAATATATGCTTATATATTTGTTTCAGAGGGATAATGCTTAATAGTGGGGAAGGCACTGCAATAGGAGCAGGAAGATAGCTGAGAGAGATAGGAAGAAGTGTGTGAAGATTTAAACTGTGCAAACCCATCCCGTTACGGAGTTTTACAGCAAGAACAATTGACCTGTTCCACACCCTCCTCAAGTAGCACCAACAACTGCCACCATGTGTGCATAGGCCTACGGGAAACTTTTCCCATTTAAACAGTCAGTACTTAGAAGTAATTGGAGACTATTTTCAGGACAACAAGAACTAAGCATACCTATTTTACTTTCCCATTCTTTGAAATCAGCACTGATGCTTTAAATCAAGGAAATTAGATGAAAAACATGTGAATTGAAGTTCCAGTAGCTTACATCGAAAGATAATTTAAAGTCAGATAAGTAACACTGTATAAAGCAAACACTATATAAAAAATGTGGAGGGGTTGAAACAGAGCAAAAGAACAGAATGGAGACAAGAATTCCATAAGTCAAATTAATCATTAACTATCTTAGATAAAATATGGTAAATATGCTTCACATTTTAAATGAGTGGATTGCCAAATAGAAACGAGTTTATTTGAGGAAATAGTAAACAATAGCCTTTGTCTGATAAAATTAATGAAGAAAGAAGAAACAGAGAGGGAGATGCAGGATGGATGTCACAAGGACATGTTCATCGTAACAGAAAACCAAGAGATACTGTCAAAACTAGCATGACATATGAATGTTCAATATAATATCAATATATGTAACATGACATAAGGATATATATGAATGGATTTTAAGGATAAAACTCATGTAACATTGGGATAATATTCACAAGTTTAACAAAAATATAAATGTTCAGTTATTTGAAAATATGATTAATAGTGAAGACAAAGGTATAGTTGAATTCTATTCAGCAAGTAAATATTTCCTTAAGTTTACTCTTTAAAAGCAAATGTTTATATTAAATAACAAAATAATATAAGGGAACTAAGCACAGACTTTTAATTAATACCTATAAATGTGTATTTGATTAACCATAAGATTTCTTCTTGGTTAGTAGCTAAATATAACTATATTCTGAATGTGAGATGCATTCAAATCAAAACTGACTGTTGATCATATGCACAAGAAAATGGGCAAAATTTTATCAGGCTAATTAGAGTCAAAAGGAACGTGAAATCATATTTGTATTATTCAAGGTAGAAGCAGACCTACAAAACTACTTTAAAAGTTAAGCATATATTTCATATTGATAATTTCTCTAATAATTTATGAATATATTATAGCCATAAGTACTGTGAGCTAAGAGCAGTCTCTTAACAAACCACAAAACTTGAAAACTTCAGAAATATATTGTTATTTTAATGTGTACATTTGCTTATTCACTCAACTAATGTGAGATTCCCCTCTGTATGCTGTGAATACCATTGGTTAATAAAGAAGCTGTTTTGGGCCTGTGATAGGTTAGAGCAGAGCTAAGCAGGGAAAACCAGATGGAATGCTAGAAGAAAGAAGATGGAGTCAAGGAGAAGCCATGTAGCTCCACCCGAGACAGACACTGGAACTTTACACGATAATCCACGGCCTTGTGGCAATACACAGTTTACTAGAAATGGCTTAAATTAAGAGGTAAGAGTTAGTCAATAAGAAGCTAGAGCTAATGGACCAAGCAGTGATTTAATTAATGCAGTTTTGTGTGGTTATTTCAGGAGTCTGGGCAGCCTGGAAATGAAAAAAGCGGCCAGGCAGCCTTCTTACAACACTCAACGAAGTGAAAACTAGGTTCCATGGGAAAATAGATCTGTGATCAGATAAAATTACAAGAAACCTAGGTTAATTTACATTTCTATAAAACAAAAATAGATGAGCACATTTGACTTCTATTAATGAAACACTACTGGAAAACCATTTGGAATATTTGGAGCTTACATCTAGTAATAATTATAATGCCTTGACATACATACAATAATGAGTCAAATTGTTGATCTCACGACAATAAAACAAAGTAAAAAATAGTCAGACCAAATGGTAAGTCAAAATAAGCACATAAGTCGCATAACAAATGTTTCCTTAATTTGAGAAATTTAACTAAAGTTTGGGCTTGGAGGTGCTTCTCCTGTAATCTCAGAATTTATGGAATAGAGACAGGAAGATAGGTTTGCAAGACCACCCTGGACTACACAGCAAATACAAGGTCATCCTTGGCTAGAAGAGAACCTGTGCAGGAAAGAAAAAGGAAAGGCCTGAAGGATTCATTGTTTTACAGTTGGAAACCTGTTTTACGGCAGTTTGAAGTCTATGACACAATATCAAATCCGCCTGTGCTGTAATGTAATGATGTGAAAATAACACCCCTCAAGGCATTTAGATAAGAGCATAGAGTTACTGCTTCTAGTTTACTCTGAAGGATTCCTTTCCTAATCAGCTCCCAGACTCCTACTTTCAATAGCCTTCCTTTGTCTCTGCTAACTTGTTCCCACTAATGCCTTCTCTAGGCAGATGGTGATGCAAGCCTTTAATCTCAGCACTTGAGAGGCACAGGCAGGCAGATCTGTGTGAGTTTGAAACCAGCCTGGTCTATAGAGTGAGTTTCAGAACAGGCTCCAAAGCTACAAAGAAACCCAGTTTCGAAAAGCCAATAAATAAATACGTAAAGAGGAAAATTACAAGGCCCTGGATTCACACCATATCTAAAAGCTAACCTCTTGCCAGCTTACTACTCTTCTGTTTTATTTCTAAAGATTTTAATATTTGTTAGTAAGAAAATTTCTCAATACATTTAAAGTATAAATCAAATTATAAAAATANTATATTTTATTTCTTAATGATAGGAAAGAAGGAATTGATGTATTATATCTGCTACCAAGTATTTTAACATTATTATTGTAAGAGAAAAGAACAACAAAGATTATATTCGCAGGTATGATTTTTAATTACATAAATCAGTGTTAAATCTCCCAGATTGTTATTGATCTCTGCTGTTAAATTTATAGTTGTGTTTTCAATGATCACTGCTCATGGTCTCACTTCTCAGGTGGGAGCTGATTAAAGTGGGTTTAAGAAAAAAATCAGACAGGCTTAAATTATGTTTCATGCATACCTATCTGTAATGAACAACTAGAGGAATCAATTTAATGAGAAGGGGAAGAATCTTAGTCAGATTAAAAATAGTGAATGTCCATCTAGTAAAAATAAAACAGGCGAATCAATAGCAGCTAATTTAGGGCCTCATCAAAGTACCAACTAAATGAATGAATCTTAAAGTAAATCACTATAAATCGTGTAAGAAAAGAAAAAAAAATACAATTATCACATGCTGTGGACGTCAGTCAGAGATTCCCAAGCACAGTATGAAGAAAGTTATCAAGAGACGATTACCAAATAAACCAAAATTCAGAGAAATGCAAATAAATTATGACTTGCCCACAATTTTTTTTTACCACTTTTAGCAGGGATCTAACCCATCCCAGCATTATCTTTATTCCACCTATGATTGTCCTAAAATAAAAATATACCTAGTAATCTGTCATATGGCTTAGAATTGTGGTTCTCCCCATAGGCCTGTCATAACGCAGATTGAACGTAAAGGGAACTAAAGGTAAATCACATCAGACATAGGGGCTCTGTTTCAAAAACGCTCATATCTTCAGCATCAACCTTTACCTCTAACTCTAGGAAACATGACTTGTACACTTTTACTCTTCCTTGCTTGGTTCTCTTCATTGACTGACAAGATCTAAGTATTGTTTCTGCATCCCCTGACCTCCACTACAGCTTTCACCTCTCTGAATATTTCCTGTACTATTTATTGTAATCTTCCTATTGCTTGATTGTTAGGATACTCTCACATGCAAGGAACTAAAACTATTGAACTAGATTAAGCCAAAACAGAAATGACTGGATTGGAAGATAGTTGGGATCAAAATAAGTCGGACACAAGATGGAATGTTCTAACCCTGACAGAGTGTTAAGAGTGGGAACAAATAACTGGCTGTTTTCAGAACAGTTCCGTAGTAGAGTTTGAAGTCAGGGATTGAGATGTCTCCAGAAGTTCTTTTACTGTACAGGATTGTTTTGGATGTTCTGGGGTTTTGCTTTTCCATATGAAATTGAGTACTGTTCTTTCGAGGTCTGTGAAGAATTTTGCTGGGATTTTGATGGGTATTGCATTGAATCTGGAGATTGCTTTTGATAAGATTGCATTTTTACTCTGTTAATTCTACCAACACAAGAACATGGGAGATCTTTCCACTTTCTGCTATCTTCTTTAATTTCTCTCTTCAAAGATTAAAAGTTCTTGTCATACAAGTCTTCCACTTGTTTGGTTAGACTTACTTCGAGATATTTTATGCTATTTGTGGCTATTGTGAAGGGTAATGTTTCTCTGATTTCTTTCTCAGCCCATTTATCATCTGTTTATGGGAGTTAGTCTTTTATCCCACTACTTTACTGAAAGTGATTATGTGTTGTAGAAGTTCCTTGGTAGAATCTTTGGAGTCTCTTATGTAAACTATCATATCATCAGCAAATAGTGAGAGTATGACTTCGTTTTTGATTTGTATCCCTTGATCTCCTTTTGGTCTCCTAGGACATCAAGGAAAATTAGAAAACAACCTCCCTCAAGACCCAGTAGTACCACTTTGGGGTATATATCAAAAATATGCTTAATAGTGCCACAAGGACAAATGTGCAATTATGTTCATAGCAGCATTGTTTGTCATAGCCAGAAACTGGAAACAACCTAAATGACCCCCGTCTGAAGAATGAATAAGAAAAATGTGGTACATTTACACAATGGAGTACAACAGAGCAGAAAAAAAAAATAATGACATCTCAAATTTTGCAGTTATATGGATGGAGCTAGAAAACATCATGTTGAGTGAGGTAACCGAGACCCTGAAAGACAATTATCACATGTACTCACTCATAGATGGTTTTTAAACATAAAGCAAATAAAACCAACCTACAAACCACAATCCCAGAGAACTTAGACAGCAATGAGGACCCCAAGAGAGACTTACATAGATCTAATCTACATGGGAAGTAGAAAAAGACAAGATCTTTTGAGTAACTTGAGAGCATGGGGAAAGTTAAAGGGAAGTGGATAGGCAGGGAGGGGAACAAAGGAAAATGTGGAACTCAATAAAAGTCAATTTTTAAAAACTCAAATAAAAACCAGAGAGAGAGAGAGAACTTTAGATCCCACTTCTCTGCCAATCTACACATTTTCAACATCCTGTCCATTGCGGAAAACTTCCTATCATTTGTTTTTATTTGAGAAATCCGAGGAAATACACCTGCCTAGTGATGCACAGATGGACATCTCAGTGAGATATAGTTTAGACGCTTGCTCAAGTCAACTGCAAGGTTGTCAGAATTGAAATGAATGAATAATGGAACAGAACACACAAGAGGCATTTTTAAAGCACAATATTACCTAAATTATTAAACTCATTGTTGGTATATCAGGTTTGAGAAAATTTATTATTTACAGTGGTTGTGAAATATCTTCTAATATCAGCATTTTTAAAAGTCAGTGATAAAGGTAACTTTCCTTGGGGAGTCAATAACTCACAGAAAATGCTGAGAAATTAGTTTACTTTGGGAATTTTTAAAATACTGTTATTTTCAGTTTATCTCAGAGTGCAAAGCTTTCCCATCACACTTCCCACCCAGGGACGTGCTGTTCACACATCTTCCTAACACTGGCAAGAAAATGTGTTAGTTTTGTTACACAAAAGGAAAGGAAAGTTTTAAATTTCTACTCTGGAAACATGGATTCATTCCCGTACACTTGTTTTGTGTTTCTATGAGCCCAAAATTTTAACTGTGCGACTTATCTGACCAATTTCTAATACACTGGTATAATGCGAAGTGTTAATTAATTCAGAAAGGTATCTTTTTGTATAAAAAATTGGAGACATATGCTCTTGTTGCTTAGAAGTTAATATCTGTCTGGAGAACTCAGGTATCCCTTAGGCTAATGATTTAATTCTGCCTGTCAGAGGGTTTTTTTTCTAATATTGACTCATAAATTCAGATCAAGTCCAAAGAGTCATTTCAGTCTACATCTTTGAATAGAGACTATAAATAGATTCCTAATTATCTCCATGCCTTTTTCTTTCCTTTCTCTAGGCCAGTTCACTGAAGCTTGTTTACCAATTGCTGGTCCCATGTAGAAGTATTCTCATTTCATTTTAATTGGATTCCATTTTCCATTTGTATTTTTTACGAGTGTGTGTGCTTTGCCTGCATGACTGTCTGTACATCATGTACAAACTGTCCAAGATCTCAACGATGGCATCAGATTCCCTGGTACTGGAATGATAAGCAATTATGAGCCACTATGTGGGTGCTATGTTTGTAAGTGTGTAACTCTGAGCGGGTATGTGCATGTGTGTGCAGGTGTCCCCAGAAAACAGAAAAGTCAGTGTCCCCTTGGACCAGAGCTACAAGTGGATATGAGCTGCCTTGTGAGGGTGCTGGGAACTGATTTTTTTTTCTTTTGCAAGAACTATATGAGCTGTTAGCTACTGAACTTTCTCTCTAGCTCTGTTCTCTGAAAATCGATCAGTTGTATCTGTATTAATCTTTATCCAATGTACAAAAAAATTCTCTAATGAGGTCAGAGAGATTCACTAATCTATGGGTAGAGTGATCAGAATTCAGAAGGCAATTTTATACTATGACTATTTAATAGATTAATAGTGGCATGTTCACACCAGGCACCTGTGAATATCCCATCCATTTATTTCTTCCAAGCTTTATATCACCATGCATATGCTCTGGGGAGATGTGAACCAGCTTACTTCTGGTTTAACCTCCTAAGAGATGTGCTTCCCTCTGTATATCAGTGTACACATAGAACCTTAGACCATGCCCAAGGGGCAGATACCCCAAAAGCTATTGGCTAAATGAATTCTCAGAACAGACTTACACTTAAATATCATTGGTCCATCACTGAAGAAAATCAGAGCAAGAATTCAAACAGGGCTGAAACCTGGAGCAAGAGGTAGGAGCTGATATAGACACCATGGAGGAGTGCTACTTACTGACTTCCTTCCATCAAGACTTGCTCATCTTGACCTCTTATAGAAACCAGGACTACCAGCATAGAGCTGGTACCACCAATAATAACTGTGTCCTCCCACATCAATCACTAATTGAAAAAAAATGACCTACAGGCTTTTCTATAGAAAGATCTTATGGTGGCATTTTCTCAATTGGGGTTCCTTTTTCTCAGATAACTTTAGCTCATGGAAAGTTGTTATAAAAATAGTCATGGCATCTAATAACATAAAAGAGTTTAATTAGAATTTGCATACACAGGACGTAATGTTTCTTTCAGAATCTTTTGCTGAATAAAAAATTCATAACTTATTATAAAAATAACATAAACATCACAAATTTAACTGTTATGAACACACCCTATGAGTCATGTTCAAAATAGCAAGGAGAGAACAGCAAGACAGTTCAATGAGTAAAGACAGTCACCAATAAAACCATTTGCTTGACTACATGGATCTTAAGGTCCAATATGGTAGAAGGAGAGAAATAGGCCCAGAAAGGTGTCCTACGACCACCAGACATATGACATGGCACATGCAAACACACAATAAACAACTAAAATTTAATGACTTTTTAAAAACAAAATTTGAAAGCACAGTAATACATTAGGGACATATTTGGTTTTATGGATAGTAGTAAAGATCACCAAAAGTGTGAAGGTGATGAATACAACATTCTTTGGTTAAAGGCTCTAAGTTTTAGCTACACATGATGAATAGATTCTAGAGACCTATTTAAAACATCATAATGAAGTGTTCTGTACTTGGAAATTGCTAGAAGCAGTTCTTGGATATTCCCACCGGTGGCATCATAGCACTATAACATAAAACAATCACTGTGGGGTAAAAAATTAGCTCAATGTTATTAATCATCAGCATAAAATAAAACCAAAATAGGAAACCACTATTAGTTGAAAAATACAACATGTCAATTCTTGGTATATTTGCAAGAATGTAAATTAGTGCATAGATGAGGAAGCAGACAGGTTAAATGCATATGATTTAACAGATCCTTATACTTTACCATGTTTATACCAAATGCCCATCAATTCTATTCCAAGATAACACTTTTGTAAAGGTCAATGGTTTGCTCATGAAAATTTGCTTGCAGAGGCATATAGAGTCATTATTCATAAGTACCAGAATCTTTTCCACAATTCCAATGATGATGTGTGAAAAATATATGGGAACATTTTTTTCTCATAATAAGGCACAGTTTCACAATAAAAAGGAAACAACTTCAGACAAATTAAAACCAAGACTGGCCATCAGATGCATTGTGCTTAGAAGAGTCAGATTCAATAGGCTAAATTGTAATGGTCTGAGATTGCTGTGAATTGGATGAGAGAAGAATAAATACTAAAAGGGTTTGGAAGATTTGACAGTTTATAAGTAGATCCATATATATCTTCAGTATAAACCACAAAGGTGTGCATTAGTTAAAATTGTAGAAAACTTTTAATTTTAAATGTTCATAAACATAACAAAAATGGAAGCTCTAAGATGTGACCAGAGTTATTATTAGAAAGACTAACTGAACAAATGTACACATAACTCTTCACCAATAAACTGAAAAGAGGGGATCATAAAGTAGTGAAATAGTTTGTGATTGTTTGTGGTGAAATGGCAATGTGTTTCTTCCCCTTAAAATATCCTCAATTTATAACTGAGCTGTCTCTTAAACTGCAGTTATGAGGTAGAAAGTTATGAATATTTTCTTAGGTGATGATGCTCTGGGCTTTACTAATCATGAAACTAGAACTTAGGAATAAGAACAAAGATAATAAGTCTTAGTACTTTTTGATTAATATTCAGAATATCTTCCCTCTAGCCATTAGAAGTGGTAAGCAGTTTTTATTTATAATGATGATAGGGAAAAGGTCAGCATTTTCTAAAAATTCATGGGTTTATGTGAAGACAGAGATAATATGGGAATGCAAAGGAATTGAGAATGATGAGAACTTTTTGAGGAAATATCATGCCCAGAATCTATAGCCACCAAAGCCAAACCCAAACCAATTCCTTTCTGGTTATTATCTCCCAAATTTGAAGAATAAAATCCATGGACCACAGAGAACCACTTAGTAAGGCATTATAGGATAGAGGGAGTAAAATACGGGTGAGTGGTCATCCAGTTCCCATTTCAGGTGTAGAGGCAATTCACAGCATTAGAGTGTTAGAAAGAGGATTGTTATAGATCCATATTTGGGTAGTAGTAGTTTAAGAAAGAGCTAGTGAGAGAAAGTGACAGAGTACAGAGTAGATGAGAAGATGGGGGTGCTATTTTGTATAGCACAGTGTGTACCAGGAAACAGGGTACCACTGAGACTTGATGCCTGAAATTTTAATAAGACTTTAGTAGACAGAAGGGAAGGAGATATGTGCTGGTAAGTCTAGTTATCACTACAGGTATTAGGTATCTTGAAGTTTCGGTCACACTCTCAGGTACTTGCCAAGAAAAGAATAAATCTGTAAGCGAAAAGTGATATGATTAAAACAACAATAGCAACAACAATCAGGCATCATCTCTGGTACATCCTGCCTCTTGACAAGTTAGTAATAGAGACATTTAAATTAAATACTCTTGCTTCTGACTTCCTGTGCTATATGAAAGGAGCGATCTGAAATTTTGGGGTCCTTACTGCCACCAATGTAGTATTCAGATATAGAGACTATAATACTTAGACCACTGAATTACACAGTCAGGAGCTTCTTATAATCTAAGTCAACAATGCTGATGAATCTCAAGGAGAATGTTAAACAATTATGACTGTTAAAAGGTGAATCTGAAAACTATCGTCACCTATGCTCTCTTTTTCTGTACTGGCACATGTGAAGCAGTCTATTAGCAACTCAGTCACTCTGATAAAGACTGCACTGCTTAGATTTGGGGGTGGGGGACCTATCTAGTGATTTCCTACAATTTTCAGTCTGCCAATAAAACTGGACTTATTTGCATGTACTGTAGACAGGAAACGGGACATTGATGCGACTGAACAGAGCAGACCAAGAGATGAGTGACCAGTTCCCCAGCTGGACAGTCCAGTTTTTAGGCTCTAGGCTCCACGGCAAAATACTGCCCCTCACCTATCTCAGCTTCAGTAGCCAGCCAGCCAGCCTGCTGCAAGCCTCCAGCAGGTAGGCTGCTCCAAATCCCCTGCAATCTACAAGTACCAATCCATCCCTAAACCTACCCATCTATTGCAACTTCAGAAACTCTCTGAGACACACACTGTGACTACCCAGAGTGAACCAAGAAGTAAGAGACCATCTCCCTAGCTGAAGAGCCCAGTCTTTAGGACATAGGCTCCAAGGCAAAACATCAGACCCCTCCCCCACCCATCTCAGATACACTAGCTGGCCATCAAGCAAGGCTCCTGCAGGTAGGCTGCTCCAACACCACCCCATTGACCAGACCCTATAATCTACAAAGTCCCACTCTACCTTCAAACCCAGTAAACCCCAGAGACCTCAGCCACTCCCTGAAACACAGATAGCAATTGCACAGAGAAAAATAACAGTGGCTCCCTAAGATACAGCAAAAGCAACAATCAGTCCAAAAGAGGATCCCTGAGACACAGATGGCAACTGCAAGGACTATACCAAGAGACATAGATACTACCTGTACCAATTGGAGAAGAGATGGGTAGGTGTCAATGCAAGAGTACATTCAACAACCTAAAAAGCAATATGGCAACACCAGAACCCAGTGGTCATACAGCAGGAAGACCTGAACATTCTAACCCAGAAGAATCAAAAGAAAATGACCTACACTAAAACATTATGGGGAGAAAAAAAATCACTTGAAGGAAAAGGAACAAAAGACAAAATAATGGAAGAAATCATTAAATCTTGTAAAGAAAGTCAAGGAAACTAAGAATAAAGGTCAAACAGGTGAAGCACGCAGTTCAAGTCTTGAAAACTAAAATAGAGGCAATAAAGAAAACACAAACCAAGGGAATTCTGGAAATGAACAATCTAGGTAAAATAGAAACTACAGATGTGAAAATAACCAACAGAATACAAGAGGTGGAAGAGAGAATCTCAGCCACTGAAGATACGATAGATGGAATAGATTTACCAGTCAAAGAAAATGTTAAAATACTTTCCGATTCGAATCCCCTTGATCTCCTTATGGTGTCTTATTGCTTTTGCTAGAACATCAAGAACTATGTTGAAGAGATATGGTGAGAGTGGAAAGCCTTGTCTTGTTCCT
>LOEQ01008888.1:13968-46580 GCA_001685075.1 Bramus lutescens | reverse complement strand
CTGTCATTGCCTGGGACTGGCTACTCTGGGTCCTGCTGCCTCCCCCTGCTCGGGGACCTGAAGTGTGGTCTCATGGCCCACTGCCTGCTGCAGCCACTTGGGATCCGTAGCATTTTTAATTAATCCATTTCATTTAGGAAATTCAGAGACTCATTAGGTCATACTTCAAAAGCCTATATTCCACAAATTCGGATAATCTAAAAGAAATGAACAATTTTCTGTATAGGTATAACATATAAAATTAAATCAAGACCAGAGGAGTAATTTTAAAAGACCTATAACCCCTAAGGAAATGAAAAGAGTCATCAAAAGTCTCCGAAACACAAAAATCTCAGGACCCAATAGATTCAACGCAGAATTCCACCAAAAACCTCAAGGAAAAACTAACACCTATACTCCCCAAATTTTTTCCACACGGTAGAAACAGAAGAAACATTGTCAAACTCTTTTTATGAAGCCACATTTACACTGATACCCAAATCACACAAAGACTCAAACAAGAAAAAGAATTACTTACCAATCTCCCTCATGAATATTGATAAAAAATATTCAATAAAATAATGGCAAACCAAATCCAAGAACACATCAAAAAAATCATCCACCATGATCAAGTTGGTTTTATCCTGGAGATTCAAGGATGGTTGAATATATAGAACTCTATCAGTGTAATCCACCATATAAATAAACTGAAAGAGAAAAACCCATATGATCATCTCTCATTAGAAATGAAAAAGCATGTGAAAAAAATCCAACAGCCCATCATAAAAAAAAAAACTTGGAGAGATCAAGAATACAAGGAACATAAATACAAGCAATATACTCATGCCAACAGCCAACACCAAATTAAATGGAGAGAAATTCAAAGCAATTTCACTAAAATCAGGAACAAGACAAGGCTGTCGACTCTCTCCAAATATATTTAGCATAGTGATCAAAGTTCTAGTCAGAACAATAAGATAAAAAAAGACAAAACAAAACAAAAAACAATTGAGAACAAGGGGATACAAATAGGAAAGAAAGAAGTCAAAATTTTATGCAGGATACAAAATCAACTCCAAAAGATTAGTGGCACTCCTATATACAAATGACAAAGGAGCTGAGAAAAAATCAGAGAAAAATCACCATTTACAATAGCCACAAGATCCTACGAGAGTTCTTCTTGTTATTGTCATTTTGTTTATTGTGTTCTTGTTTTTTGAGACAGGGTTTCCTCTGTGTAACTGTTCTGGCTGTCCTGGAACTCCCCTTATAGACCAGGCTGCCCTCAAACTCACTGAGATCCATTTGCCTCTTCCAGTGCTGGGATTAAAGGTATGTGCCACCACTGCCCAACTGCAATAGCTTTAAAAAAAATACAGACATAATGACTGCACACTGAGCACATAATCAAAAATGAGCCCTACTGTCCTGAAATGACACTGTTAGGAGAGACAAGCCTCTGCTGTTGCTCTCTGGGCAATGCTGTCTGCTGGTCCTTCTTGCTTGTTGACACCACCTGCATTTCTGGGCTGGTGGGCCTTTCTACCATCTTCAAAGCCAGCAAGGTGATATATGCAACTGTCTCTCCAACTCTGGCTTGCCTGTCTCCAGCTTTGAATTATCAGGATTTTTGTGATCTACTGGACCCACGCCACTAAACCTGAAAAATTGCCTCATTCAAAATCCTCACTTCAATAATATCTTCAAAGTCCTTTTTATCCATGTGAGGGAACATGTCCACAGAATTTAGAATTTGGTTATCTCTGGGACATAGGCAGTTTAACATCACTTGTTTCTAATCCTCTCCTTTCTCTTATCCTATGCATGTGGTGAACCCATCTCCTGTTCTAAATTAAACAGTCCATTTTTTTTTGTGATGTCTTTGTTTTCCTTCCAAATTTTTATTCCTTACAAAAAAATTTATTCTTAATTATCTGGACATTGTCTTTATTGAAGCCATCTCATTCCTGTGAATTAAGGATGTTGATATTTTTCCTTCACTAAAGCTAGTCATTAACTCTATACATGAGAATAGGAGTGGGAAATCATATAAAATATTCCATGGGGATTTTTGATTTCAAAGTTACCTAGCCAGACTCTCTTTAAAATGGGGTGAAGAAATTAAGGTTGTATATAATATGCTATTTGTCCATTCTCACAACAAATTTTTGTTAATAATTTGTTATTCTTACTCTTTCTTCTATAGTGTCAGTGTAATACATATTTATTACTGAAATATGCATGTGTATCTCTTCATAAGGTACATGTGTTTATTAACAGTCTTCTCTAGGTATGGGAAGATGATTCAGTAAGGAAAGTGTTGACTCTGAGAGCTTGTGGACCTAAATTTAAATCCCATCATCAACATGGAAGTCATGTGTGGTCATGCATTTCTGACTGTAGCCATAACTCAGGGCACAGTTTGGTGTTTATGTGTGTGTGAAGAGGTGGAATTTAGAGCTCATACAGTCAATAAGGTCTGGGTTCAGGGAAAGAATCTGTGATAGTGGCAGACACCTGGCATCAGTCCCTGGCTTCCTTGTGCACATATGAAAACGTTTTCATTCACACAAACACACACACAAACACACACACACATGCACGCAAAGTCTTCACAAGATGTTGACATTTTGGCTACACTCATGCAACCACTATTAAAAAGAAATGGACTTGAATATTCATGAAGCCAATTATTTCTAATTCATTAATGTTTATTATAAATTGGCTTCATATTTTCTCCAGATTTATATTCTGTTTTCAAGTATCTACATAATAGTTTATTTTATTTCATTTCCAACCATTAAAAAAGATATATATTCTTCTATTGATAAAGTTTTACCTATATTCCTTCCATTACTTTTAATAAGATTCATTTTATTTTCACCATTTTTCTAGATAGTTTATGCTGGGATTCTTAATGTTATATACGTTAAAATTTTATGAGATTATTTCATAGTCCGTTGAAAAAGAAAGCATTTTATTTACTATAAGTTTCCATATTCATTAAATTTAATCATAAAGTAATTAATAATTAAGCATTGTGTTAATTTTAAATTGAGAACAACTTAAAATTAGCTAGTTTTCTATTTTTGGAAGATTTCATAGATGAATGAATAAATATCTCTATCAGTAAGTAATAATTTAGTGTAAATATAATATATAATAAGTTTACTATCATTTATGCATAAACATTTATGTATACTTGGTCACATTCTTCATTATATATTAAAAAGTCATTATTTGCACACATAATAGATACCTTAAGTTAACACATATACAGAACAGTATTAATTACACATTCACCACTTCTCCAATTTCCCCAAATCCATAAATGTCAAGGATCTTTATCTAATATTATAGGTTAACTCTGTATTAGTCATCATTTATTACTGTGCATATTCCATCGTCTTCCCAACTTAATATTTTATGTTTTATATTGCCTTTTTCCTGTGTAATTTAGAGGCACATAAACAGTAACATTTCAAGCACTTCTAGTACTTTATTTTATATACTCCAATAAGACTTACATTGAGTTATTTTAATTTAGGAATCTTTTTACCTTTTAGACTGCAGCTAGTAGGGTTGAAGGAGGAGAGATAATTTTATAGTATGTATCTATTTTAACTTTTTTTGCATATTTTCTTCTATAATAATATTGCTAGATTTTTGCTTTGCTGCCTAACTAAGGTTTGCCATTACTATCTTGTCTAAAATCATTTTGAAGTTATTCTGAGGATACTCCTTCAACAACAACAATAACGACAAAACAAACAAACAAAAAGAACCCAGACATGTGACAAATACTTGGAAGATTACTTTGAAGTAGTGATTACACTTTCTTTTCTCTGACTTTGGACAATTTCTTCACTCCAAATGCTTGTCAGTGGACAGGAACATGTCTGTATGGAAGGGGAAAGGAAAGACCTCCAGCAGTCTGTTTCTTATGTCAAATTTCCTGCTTGAAGGAATCTTCTTTGCCATGTGTAACTGCAGGACAGAGTCCACAGAAGAGAAACTCTAAGAAGCATAAGATTCTAAATGTGACCTTTGGAAAGCTAATTCTCCTGAAGTAAGGCACATGAGGAGAAGTTACAGATACCAGAGCACTTTCTACTAAAAGGTGATAAAAAGGAAGCTCAACATTTACATCATCATGTCTGGAGCTATTTTACAATAAATGCTGGGCTCAATATGTAGAGGGATAGGTATGGAAGCATGAGACTTCAGATCAGACCTGGAACTCACATAGAAGGAAAGGAAGGGTAGAGGGAGGGGGAGGGAAGGAAGGAGAGAGGAAGGAGGGAGAGAAGAAAAATCTGCTTTGAGTTTATAAGCCCAGTGTAGTAAGGGGGGGATGATAAAATGAGGATCCCAGGGCTCACTAGCCATAAAGTCAAGCCTAATTATCAAGCTCCAGGCCAATTATAGAGTATTTCATAAAAACAAGAGAAATTTTAGAAATTTTACCTGAGAACAAAAGCAGAGGTTAACCTCTGGCATCTACATATTTACACACCCACATGAACATACATATTCTTTGATGTTCACACACCCAAGTAAAGAAATATTGTGGTCAGCTTGGAAATACACACACACACACACAAACCATTATACAGACTGAGAAAGTTATATTTAGAGATACATATATATTGACATACACATATTTGTGTGCGGTAACAATACAAAAAGAAGACCCAAACTTGAAAGAGATCTTGGCTGATAGACAAGTATAGAAGGATTTGGAGGGAGAAAGTGAAAGGGAGAAATACATTATGATATCAACATTTTTTTAAAGTTAAAAAAGTAAATTCACATTTGGTTATATAGTATTCAAAAGTACAGATAACATCTCAAAATTATGTTACTTTTCTTATAAGTATATTCTTTATAGTCTTTGGGAATTTCACATCATGTACCCCAATCCTGCTCACCCCATTCAGCCTCAACCTCAAAAGAAAATTCCCCCAAATTTAATTAAACAGAAACAAAAAAAAATCACCTTGCTCCTTCATCTTTCCTGACTCTCCAACACCTCTTGATTTGTCCTAGTGGTATTGGTGGTTGTGGTGTGACACACAATATACCGTTTCTCTAGTCAGCACCACCCACAAATGTTCATTGAAATGAGTCATTGGTCTGGTCCAAGGCCTCTGGCCTCTGAAAGACCATCATCACTGATCCCTCATAAAAGCTCCTCTCAGATACCCTGTTTTTATTCCCTGAGTCATGAAGATCCCAAGGCAATACTTCTGTAGGACCAGTCCCTTCATATACTTCAGCAGGTCACAGATGAGGTAGATGTTAGGAAAGGGCCAACCTAAGACCAGGATGTGGGTCTGAGTGGTAGCTGAGCTGGTTAGTCTGGGGCACTGGGACTTCCTGCTCAGGTGAAGGGTGGAACCAGTTCTTCTAAGTCCATGCCATCAGGGCCAGCTCTTCAAAACCAGTGGTGTGGAGTTGGACCATTCTCTAGAGTACAGAGGCAAGCTCTCCTACTGCAGTGTCCTGGGAGAACCAGGGCCACCTATCCAAGAGCCAGTGAAGGGCAGGCCTGGCTCAGAACAACACTCACATTTGAGCACACATGTTTTCTATGGCCCTGTGCTCTAACACAGGCCATGGGCATCAACACAGACCTCAGTTGCAGCAGGACCATGGACCCAGACATGACCCTTGGCCTGGACTTCACCACGGCCCCAGTGGCAGTGAAGGTCACCAAGATTAGTATATCCCTGGCTGCAGCATGATCTTAAAACACCCACATAGCTTCAAGGAATGGTCCAGACTTGGGATCTTTACACAGCCTTTGGTGGTAACAGGAGCCACAGTCATCAACTGTGACCCTGACTTCTGCAGAGCCACAGACCCAGACATTGCTTATGATAGCAACTCAGACCGGAATGTCATCATGGCCCAGGGTGGCAACACAGGCCACTTGATCAGCATGGCCCCAGTGGTGACATGGCACTTGGACACCAACGTAACCACAGGTAGCAGCTCATACCTCAGACATGCTTGTGGCCTTTGATGACACCATGAGTCATGGATGTGAAGACTCCAGCTATCATTGCCCTTAGCAGCATCCTGGGCAGTTGGGAGAAGCTGACCTATTTGAACATGCCTGAAAAGGGGAGTGAAGATTGAGAAAAGAGACAAAAGACAGAAGTTAGAGTCGAGAGGGCTCTCAGTGAATATTGTAGCAGCCTCGAATTACGTCTCATCATCCTCTTATAACCAAAGCGAAAAGGGGAAGGCAAAGACTTCCTTACCATGATACAAAAAACAAACAAGTAATTACCTCTTTAATACTCAAAACATCTAGTAACTAAGCTCTTAGTCAAACATCTTGTTATTTGGCCTTGAGGAGGAAACCATCTAGTGACAATGTCTTTGGCCAAACATCTTGTTGTTTGACCTTGACAAACTTGAACTCTCTGATCTTAAGTCAAGATATAAATAGAGTTATTACTTTGAGTCAGGATGGAGATAAAGTCACTGCGGGCTCCCACACAGGGCCCAGACATCATCTTGGCCCTGGGTGATGAGCAGGCCAACCACATTAGCTTTTTCCTCACCACCTTCAATTATTCAGTTCTGTCTGTTTCCACAGCATGTGAACTATTCTGCTTCTCTTTCTCTCCCATTTCTCCACCATATATTTGCTCTTCATAATGGTACTTGCTTGCCTGGTACCTCTAGGTGTGGGGTGGGCCTGTGGATAACTTTAGCCATCCCAGACTGTGAGGACCCAGGCTAGCCCATGGGTGTCACCCACCTAAGCTGAGTGATAGAAGGCAGACCCATGGATGCCTTCAGTCAGCTTGGACTGTGAGAAAAAGGAAGGGAGAAATGTAATTATATTATGATTTCAAAAAATTTTAAGAAATTTAAAAAGTAAATTTATGTTTGTTTGTGTCATATTCAAAAGTAAAAGCAACACATTTAAAATATTATGTTTCTAATCATTAACCAAGTTAAAACCTTCTCATTGAAGTCCCATGATTTTGTGTGTGTTTTCAAGACAAGGTTTCTCTGTTTAACAGCCCTGGCTGTCATGTAATATACTTAAATACATTTTGTAGACCAGGATGGCACCAAACTCAGAGAGATTCACCTGCCTCTGCCTCCTGAGTCCTGGGATTAAAGGCATGCATCACCATCACCTGACTGAAGTCCCATTTTTGGTTATCAAACACATTGCTTTTAGACCTATAAATAAGTGGTGAGAGAGCTTAAATTCCAAACAAGTGTGATAGTTTGAATGTAATTGCCCCCAATAATCTCATAAAGGGTGGCACTATTAGGAGATATGACATTGTTGAAGTGGTTATGGCCTTGTTGGAAGAAGTGTGTCAGTGTGGAGGCAGGCTTTGAGGTCTCTTTTACTCAAGCTCCCTTCAGTGTGACTGTCAATAGACTTCCTATTGCTTGAAAGATGTAGGATTCTCAGCTCTAGCACCATGTCTGCCTGTATGCTCATATGATCTTCATCATGATTATAATGTACTGAACCCCTAAAACTGTAAACAAGTCACCTCAATTAAACATTTTACTTATCAGAGTTGCCGTAGTCATTTTGTCTTTTAACAACAATAAATAGCCAAAATATGACAGCCAGCTCTACTACAAATGTTTTCTCTGCTGTTTTCATCAATGTACACCAGAAATGTCTTCACAGAAGTGGCTGGAATCTTATTGTTTACAAGAACACAAAAAGCACAGTCTTATTTCTGGTCACATTCTGATTGCTGAACATATAAAGATTCAAATCTTGTTTCTGTCAGATGCCATTATGATAATGTCATGTCTAGATAATCTTAGTTGTAAGACACAATAAAATAGCAGGCAAAATGAGATATCAATATGATAGTGAATGTTTTTTCTTTCCTTTGAAATGCATTGGTATCTATAAATATATCGCACATATTTAAATATTTTCTCTTCATATGGAAAGTTCAAATTTCTGGTTCTCTTGATAAGTATATGCTTTTCTTATGTTAATAAAAACAAGCACCTCTGTTTGGTACTGCTTACGAACCTTAGAAAAATATAAGAATTTTGGTAATTTTGAACAAATAAAAACAGAAAGTAGAAGAGGGATAGAAAAGAAACTAATTATTCACAAGCAAGCAACAACTAGAATGTTAATATCTGTTGTGTATTTTCTTCTAGTGGTCAAGTTAGAAGTATGAGAAATTTAATGCACACATTTTCTGTTTTAGAGTCAACATATCTATTGTTTCTAATTTATCATATTTCCTACCACAACAGTAAGAATACATAATACTTACCATACTTTTATATAAAAGTTTGCTCAATGAAGCTTAGCAAGGATGTACCTGAGAACAATCAATTTAGAAATTTAGATGGGGGAGGGTACAAAAAACATGGATGCACATTTGTGCTTTTGATTAATGTATTTAATCAGTGACCAATTGCTGATTAGTTGACTCATAGCTTAAAACTTCAAATAAGAAACATATTATCCCACATAGATTTTGGAACTGAGAAAGTCAGCAAAATTATAGTGGTACAACTGAGTGAAGCTAGATAGTTCCGAATCAAGTCTCTCAATCCACAACTTTTACTTTATCTAATTTTCTAGAGTAAAACAATTCTAACCCACAGTACCAGTCATAAGCACCAGGATGTAGTATTATGAGGTCGACCTTGGAAAAGGTTACCATAATTTCATATTTTAAACTCTAAGCTTGATAAACTATTCCAATTACAGATAGTAGGTTCACTAATTAATTTAGTAGAAGATACCTTCTTTATCAACAGCATAATAAAGTCAAAGGCATCTGTCAGAAAGACTTGACAATGATACAGTCTGAAGTAGCTTCCTGAGCCTGGCCATCAGCATCAGGGAAGTTTATAGGGGGATCTAATATGCTTGCATGGATAGGGAGTTTTTAAAGAGGCAATATCAGCTTTATCGGTCCCCTTAGACTCTAGCTGGTTAGTCTAGTAACTGTAGCAGCATATTCAATGGGACATAGCACAGATGACTACAAGATTGTGCTGTGTAATCATGAAAATTTTAAAGTATATTCCTTTTTAATTGTTGCATAGTAGGTATACATGTCCATGTGGTATGTCATAGTATGTATGCTTGTATTATAATGATAAGGTCACAATAATAAACAAAGCTATGGTCCCCAACAATATCAGCACCTATGCACTGAGAACCCTCACAATTTGTTCTATTTGATATTCTTTAATGTATGATAACCAACAACTTTCTTTACCATGATAAAGATATAGACCATATAAAGCTATACAAAAACGTCAGACTTTCTCCTAACTATACCTGAATACGTTCATGATCACAGTTCCTGCTTCCTCTTATCTTTCCCAAACTCACACAGTGTGCTCCATTGCTCCTCTTTGTTGTAAAATCTCTTTTGCTAGCTTCCACTTGTGAGATCATTCAGCACTGTCTTTTTGTACCTGATTATTTTACCACAAGGTTTTAGAAAACATGGCTTCTTGCTGAGACCAAATGCTTGTCCATCTGATTTTTCAGTGCTAATTAACTGAGAGGATCTGTAGGTTTGTGTGTTAGTATAAAAACCATTGGGAAAGGCTGGGCTTGGGAATTAGGTCAGTTGGTAGAGTGTTTGCCTACCACCTGGGTTGTACAGAACAGCAGTACTCAAAACCCAATTCAAAGCAAGGCTGAACAACAAAACAGTCTCAAATAAGTAAGTAAATAAATAAGCAAAAGAAAAAATAAGAGAAGTTGAAGCATGTGATGTACTTATGCTTCCAAGGAGGCAGACATTTGAAAACATTTTTACGTTTTTCTTACAATGGGTGCTTGAAGTTCTGTTGAACACTTCCTTCCATTATTTGTTCTTTACTTTCTTTCTTTCTTAGAATGAAGAGTTCAGAGGAGAAGAAGGTGGAGAAATATAAAGGTTCCTTGTGTTGCATTGACTAGTCAGTACTTAGAGGACCTTTGAGAGTGTATGTAGGTTGGAATGCCTTTTATTTGTGTTAACACGAATGTTTTGAGTTAATTGCAATAATGCAAAAATTATCATCTTCAATTTAACAGTTAAATGTTCTATCTAAATATCCAAAACTAATAAACAAGGGTTGGATGCTCCATGGTGTAGCATAATAAAAATACAGAGACAGATACTGGAGTTCAACCTGAAAGCCAGAAAAGCAAAACATCCAGCCACCGGCTCTTACCTCTACCTCAGTGGGAAATGGCGATCCTGCCTCCTGGAATCTCAGATTGAGATTGTGTGTGAGATCTGTCTCCTCCTGTCTTAAATTCCTCTCTAGTGCTGGGATTAAAGGGGTGCATTTCTATGGCCAACTAGTGTGGCAACTGGGATTAAAGGTGTGTGTCACCACTGCCTGGTCTGTAGGGTTGATTAGTGCAGCTGTTTGATTTTGAAATACAAATGAAATATCAGCACACCCTGGAGGTTAGTGAGAAAATGGGGGGAATGGAATTTATCTTAAATTTACCTTTTGAGGATTTTTATATGAGTATTACATTTATATTATTTCCCTCTTCACACCAATCCCACCATATACCCCCACTTTAATTGTAGTTGGGATAGATATTGTGATTTGAATGTGCAATGTCACCTGCAGGCCTGTATGCACAGACACTTGTTCTTTAGCTAACCATTTAAGAAAGTTAAGAAACATCTTGGAAATGGAGTGTAGTGACAGACAAAAATACATAAAGGCAGAGGTTAAAAGTTATAGGGTGATTTTCCGTCAGCCTAAACTCTCTGCTTCCTGACTCGTCAATAGAAATGTCACATATATGCTCCCATCACCGTAAATCTTTCCTTCTTGTTTCTGCCAGATATTTTGTTACTGCCGCATGAAAAGTAACACGTACAAAAAAATCGGTCCTGAAAATTGAGGTCAATTCTCTGGTAAATCTGTTCACATAGTCCATAGTTCTTTAAATGTGCTCTGTGGAAAGAATGTTGAAGTGTTTAGATCTTTGGGTTAAGGGGATCCTAGAATGCTTTGAGAGGAGATTCGTAGGCCATTATGTTAAGAGTCCTACAATCAGAGTGTCAATTGAGTTGCAGACAGTAGGGCTATATTTATACGGGTCAGAGAGAACAATACAGATTTTGTCAGAAGTTGGCATAAGAGACCACCATGTCTAACATTCTCAGAAAGATCTACTCTGTTTCCCCATTTCCAGAATTTTTTATTAATCTGAATTCAAAGTTAATAGAGTAGAATATTTGGTGAGATTGTAAAACAAGACTCCGATATGTGCACTGTCCACTGGTTTTAGCCAGAGGGACAATGGGAGAGAATAGAAAGTTAAACAGAAAGCTGTAGTGTGGGAGCCCACAAACGTGGATTGTGCCACCTTGACTAAAGATCAGAGCGTTCAAGCCCATTCTTCCTCCTTCAAGGTTACTGACAGGAGGTTTGACCTAAGGTATGGCTACTAACAGGTTGTCTTGACTTAGGGTGTAGTTACTTGATGATTTGGATATTTGAGAAGGTGGTTACTTTGTTTGTTCCTTGCTTCTTGTTAAAGAAATCTGTTGTCTTCCCCCTCCTCTTTAGCCTGGGGTATATAAAGCATATGAGAAATATATGCCGGCAAATTATTTTTACTGTGTTACCCTCCTGACTCTATCCTGTGTTTCTCTTTTCTTTTTATCTTTAAATTTTCTACCTGTCATGCCATTCCATTTCTTTTTTTTTCTTTGCCTTTTCTTTTTTTTTTGGTAGTTTCTCTTTTTTCTGTGTAACAGTACAAGCTGTCCTAGAACTCACTTTGTCTTGAATTCACTGAGATTCACCTGCCCCCCAAGCTCTAGGATTAAAGTCATTTACCACCACCACTCAGTCTATGGCCATACCACTCTGAATGCCCTGATCTCATTTTCCTGCCATTTTAATCCTTATGTTTCCCTCCAATAATGGATGAATAAGAACTCTGGGCGGGACCAGGCCGATACTGTTGTCCAGATGTGTGATAGGGCACTGTAGAAAGAGCTTGTGCAATGTGCTATGGTGCCAAGTATGTGCAATATTGGTAGATGCAGACAACACATGAATTTAAAGTTGCAGACAAAGCAGATGCAGAGAATGCAGTTGTAACTGTTAAAGAGATCAGCACCATTAAAGATAAGCTGCAAATTTTGCATTGTGAAATAACAAAGTTCATCTGAAAGGTTAGAACTCATGTAATCAAGCTTCCACGCCACAACAATTCCAGTTCCTTAGGAGAGTGTCTGAAAATCTAAGAGGTTCCAGAGTTTTGTTTTATAAAATGAAGTGTGGTCCCTAGAAAAATATTTTCCCTACTTCAATTACAAAGTTTTTCAAGAAAGCATTGCAGCCATGGCCAAAAGGTGCCTTGCTACATCTTAGGACACAGCCTGGTTGCTACTGATTTGGCAGATGTGCAGAATAAAACAGAAATGTGATTATTGAAATGGTACTACTTTTTAGAAAAAGTCCCATGGGACATTTTGTAGCACAGGACATTTTTAAGACCTTTGCAGCAGGGAATACCCTGTTCAGAGTCTCATCCAAATTCCGTCTTCCTTTGTGATGTCACCTGAAGCTTGTAGCACTTTGCTTCCTCACATACTAGACATCATTGCCTGATGACACAATTTTTATCTTCTCAAGTAGGACATACATCTCCAATAGTTAAAATAAGTAAAATAAAATCTTAGAAATTAAGATGTAAGCTCTCACACAGACAATCAACATTTAACAGAATAATGAACCATGGGACTTCACCTTCATGAAATGTGAAATGGGATATGAGGTTTTTGACAGTTCAAACACCTTATTCCCCAATGATAAAAGAATCTTTTTTGCCATTATCTATATTTTTACTTATAAATGATACACAATATAACTGAGAATAACGTACTGTTGAAGTGACAGCTAATGGGTTTCAGTATGACAGACATAATTGTTTTGAGGATTTGATTCAGTATACTTAATAAGTAACTGATAGAATGCTTGTCTGTTGAAATTGTCAATAGTTAGGGCTTTATTAAATTATAAATAATGCTGTCTATTTTTAATACAATATATTAAGCAATTATGTAGACAAGTGAAAGGTATGTTAAGCAAGAGGATGTTCCTAATCGTTCATGATATTTACTGTGATAACTCCTAGAAATATGTGAAATTGTCTTGCATCTTCAACATGAATGTAAAGAAATGGGTTCAACTGTACTTTGTATTTTCCTATACTGTTAAGATAAAAGTCTCTCTCAAAAATTTCATCTGAATCAAATATGCCCAGGAATCTCAAGTCTAGTTAGAAATATAGAAACTGATATTTCAATGTTGAACAAATAAGAAAACTCCATTCAGATAAATTTCCAGCGTGGACTAAGGGAAGTGGGCATGAAATTCCACCCCTAACCAGGAAGCTATTTGTAATAGGTGCTGAGAAAGGAAAAAAGTCATTTATCATTTTTCTTTGATGGAGTAAGACTGGGTATTTCTGGAGACCTGATTTGGTGGGTGTTTGAGTTCCAAAGAAGATGTGTGAAGTTGGCTGTGGAGAGGGTGATGGGAAGGACAGTACTGGTGGGGGTGGGCACTGTAGTGATGTTTTATTTGTGTTTTAACAGATCAAGTTTGCCTGGACATCTGAATGCAGAATTAAGCCACTAGAGGTAGGGAGTAGTGGCTCACACCTTTAATCTCAGGACATGGGCGACAGAGATAGAGGGATCTCTGTTAGTTCTAGGCCACCTTGGGCTACAAGGGGTTGAATCTGTCTAAAAGAGAAACAGAGCTCACATAAAGGTGACCCCAGCACTAGGAAGGTTGAGACAGGAGTGATATGACTGGCTAGAAAGAAGAATATAAGGCAGGAGGACACAGGAACTCAATGTCGTCTGAGGAGATGGTCTGTGGATAGGATCGCCCTTTTGGTCTGAACATTAGTAGAGGTCTCTCTAGTGGCTGCATTGCTTCTCTGATCCTTCAGTTTTCACCCCCTAAAATCTGACTCTGGGTTTTATTTATTCAGAACAATTAGAATGTGTGTTACAGGGGAACACACATGTGAGAAGGGCATTATAAGGATGACTGCCAGGGTGTTTCCTGAAGAAGGATATACCTTTTATACCCTGTAGTAGCACATAGGATTCAAAGGGAGAAAGGGGGCATGTGAGCTGGGGTGTGGCTTGACATCAGGGGTTGAGGAATCTAACATTGACCTTGACAATAGGTACCAGTCATACGATAATGGGAGGGCCACAAACTACCTTTGCTAGAGATAGAGAATGATTGTTTAGCCAGGAAGAACTTTCCTCTTAATTTCACCCCATGCCTGACCTGTGGTAAGGGACTTCTTTTAGGCAACAACCAATATACTACAATTTAGGAGCAATTTTCATTCCTCAAGGGGATAAGCACTGAACTGTTCGCTACTTGCATCTCTTTGTGTCTTCGTCTTGCTATATGGGCCTGATCACCTCATATGCTCCCAAAGCGAAGGTGCTGATGTCTTACTCTTTTCCCATTATGCTTATCAACTGAACTCTTGGCTTAATTGCCTCAGACTTTGGATCTGGAATGTAGTCTTTCATTCTTGGGATCAGTTGTGTCTAGTAACCTCTAACTTTCCTCTTCTTGTTGTAATTAGGAGGGTATATTGAGATTCCTGGCTCCAAAGTGGCAGGGATTTCTTTTTCAAAGAATTATTTTGGTTAAGGAGGTATAGGACCCAGCCGTGACAAACTCAATAGAGGCCTGAGTATCAGTAGTTTTTGACGCAATACCTGGATCTGGTAAAGACCACAAACAGAGACTACCCAGGCACCACCCAGGAACAGACCATCCAAAGGAAACTCCTAATGTTCCAACAGTTGTAGATAGGATCACCTGCCAGCACACACCATGCTAATGTAACTTTTTTTGCCTTTAAATAACGCCCTCGAGAAGAGCCAGGGAACCTCCTCTTGCCATTGTGCTAGTTGCTTTGACAAGGTCCCTGCTGGCTTGCTTTGTGCACACAATAAACCTTGCTTTTGTGTTTCGGTGAGATGGTCTCCCTGGGGATCTTTTGGGTCCTCACGAACTGGGCATAACAGAGGCTACCATTATACACATTTTCATCTATTACCAGGTCTGCACAAAATTTCCCAAAGGGAATGGCATAAATAGTGAGACTCATTAAAAATGAGAGTTGAAACGTGCTAGAGAAGTGTGGTCTGCAATATTGAAATCCTAGAACGTTGTCAGGCAGCAATGGTTGCCATGAGAGCCACACCAGGGTATATGGGCATAAGAAACTTTTTTCTCTTCAATTGGGCATATTTTACATTTTATTAACATTCATATGATTAACAACATACTTAATTATAAACAAACTCATATACAAATATGAATCATAACTATAAAATGCTTTTATAGATTGATATATTTATATAGTAAACTATATAAATTAAGAAATTATACATGGATAATATATGGAGCAATTTAAATTAAATATTATATTTAAACTCATGATATAATTTTATTCATGTATATGGTAAAATTTTATGCATGCATTAGACATAATTTTAAACTCCCAATAACTTTACATATGTCGATCACAATATTATCTTATTTTTGACACATTTTGAGAAACTATATTTTGCATAATTCTAGTGATGATACATGCTTTACACCATTGAGTAAAACTTTGCATACCAATGGTGTCATGCCAATTATAGAGGAGGGAAACAAAGTAAAATTTCTGGACTCAAATATTCTATTCTTCATAGTTTTTTCAACAGCATTCCTTTGGCCTTGAGTTTTACTCTTTATATCAAGTATCAAATATTCACTTATTTTTGTCACAAAATTTATGTTGCCTTTAAAATGAGTCATTAGATGTCCACAAAAGATTCCTGTTTATGCATAGTGTGCTATAGAAGAAGTATATCGAGCGTTCCTTCAGTATGTTAATGTGTAGTTCCTCCATAGCTAAACATGGAATGAAATGGGCTTCAGTACCAGGTCTTCAGTATTTTCATAAATTATATGTATCAAGTATAGTCACATTTAGCCCACTTCTCAGGAAGGAATTTCTTTACTCTACTACATGGTAATCAAGGACAAGAAAATGAGCAGAAGTGCCTGCCAGGCACATACTTCTAGGAGCCATTCAGTCAGCATGTGTAGTTTCCTGAAAAATGAATTCTGCTTTAAAGTATCTTATGCTTTCTATTTCAGAGATAGCCCAGCACACACCATGCTCAGAATTGCATTAAAAGTGGATACTTGAGTTCCTGATTTTAAAGAGAACTGAATTACTTTTGAAATACTTTTTGGATTTTTAGAAGCATTTAATATCAATAAAGCTGAAAATTACATTTCTGAAAGTTAAGATAAAGATATGACTAACTTAGAAATGTCTTCATTAAATTAAACTTGGGTTCAAATATAATCTAAATTTCTTCAGATCAAAAGTATTCAAAAAGTCCTTAGCAAATGTTACATGCATCAATTTAATCATAATTTGTATTTTCATTACTTGTTAGCTTCAAATGCTATTTTAAAAATAATTTTTCAAATTATTTTGTAAGCATCTCCAATATCTTAATTGAAATCACTAACAAATTGAATTGAATCACTATCTCAGTCTTGTACCAACCTCTGAGATACTATAAACTCTTCTGGAGAAATAAAAGCCAAGTCAAAAAATTAGTCATGAAAACATTCGCTTTCAAAGACAGGGAATAAACAAGCTGCCTAACCATGCCTATCCAGGAAACCACTATAAAATATGCTGGTGTTTCAAGAACTCAATCAAAAGACACATGATAAATATTTAAGACACAAAAGCAATTAGACATAAGATATGGATTTTAATTATTTTTCTGAAATATAACTATGAAAAATTTTGCAGTTGTGACTGGCTATCTTGATCAAAGCAATTATAATTATAATTATAAAGCCATTATAAATGATTAGAGTAAAATTGAGCCCTCAATGTCCAGGTCACAATTATTATTTAGTTAAGTTGGAGCTACATAAGACATAAAACTTAAATTTCTATCACAAGTTGAAAATTAGGGATTCATTTTAACACTGTTATAGGCACAGTGAACCACATAGCAAGAATTCTTTTAGAAATCCAAAATTCTTCTCTTATTTAGTGTGTGGGGTATCAGATAACTCACTACATTTACTTTTTACATCTGTAAAATGGGAAGATTAAAGGAACATTCCCAATTCATGTAACTTTGAGGATTAAAACACTCAGTGCGGGTAATATGGTAACTAAAATTAGGCCTGATCCATTTAAGGTCAATAAAGTTCAGTTATCACTATAATAATAATTTTTATAACCGCAATTACTACCAAGGGAAATTATTTCCATTTTGGATTGAACTTTGACTATTATAAATAACCCCATTAAACTGTTCTATATTGAACTAAATATATATGGAAATATTAAGTAAGATTATATGATGACATAAAATTTCAAGTTGTTTCATTATTTTTATGGGATCAAGGTCTTGTCAAATTCAGTATTCCAGCAGGCAGTCCCAAGCACAAGTGGGTGGTCATTCACATTCCCAGCTCCACTGGAGAATCCCATTCAGCAGAAATTCTTTGCTTATAATTAACCCATTTGCTTCCTGAAGATGTCTCTTTTAATTATTACTGCTGCTAACTCCTCACAACTTATTCTTAGCTCATCAGCCCACAGTGATGAGGAAGAGGAACATGGAGAGAAGACATTAAAGATAATCATAAAGGGAATGATAAAAATTTCACACTGTGCCAGACATAGGAACTTCTTACTTCAAGAGAGACAAACAAATAATCATCATGATTATTTTATGTTTTAAAGTGAACATCTGTCCTCTATTTCTCATACTAAATGACACTACTAATTATTTCAAATGTATTTCTACACTTAAATTTTTTTCAGAAACCAAAACTTTGGTAAGTGACACTGTTAGAAAATGCAAATCAATCCTTTATAGACTTACTTTTCTGTCTGTAGTCTGGAAAAATTCAACGTACAGTGTTAGGGGACTTTTTCCATTTTTTTTTCAATTGCAGCCAAGTTTAATCAGTTCTATCAAGTACCGGTGAAGATAGAGTATCTCATTTTTGAAAGCAAATTGAAATTACCTAAAGTTCAGCCTTTCAATAGAAAGCTCATAGGTTACTAATAGTCATGCTATTTTAAAATTCATAAATCTCTTAATGTTTCTAAAGATAGTTGCTTTCACTCAGATATTTGGGAGAGGATTCAAGACTATCCCTACATGTTCCTGTATGTGCAGTGCATGGGTAGTGGTGACAGAATAATTTACTCTATGAAGAGAGAGTACTAGAATGCAAGTCCGACCTAGAGTCACAGGCAGGAGCGAAAAAAGAAAGCTCATTTCTTTTGTTACTCTCCAGTTTCATCCCCTTCCCAAACCACTCCCTCATGTTCCCATCCCCAAGATCCCACAGTCTATCTAAGAGACTCTTCTATTTCCTCTTCCCAGGGGCCTCCTTGCTACCTAGCTTCTCTAGGGTTGTAGATTGTAGCATGGTTATCCTTTACTTTACAGCTAATATCCACTTATGAGTGGGTGCATTACCCTGTTTGTCTTTCCTTGTCTGGGTTACCTCACACAGGATAATTTGTTTTCTTGTTCTGTCCATTTGCCTTTAAGTTTCCTGATGTCATTGTTTGTAACAGCTTAGTAGTATTCCATTGTATA
This sequence comes from Bramus lutescens, assembly GCA_001685075.1. Classification (NCBI taxonomy): domain Eukaryota; kingdom Metazoa; phylum Chordata; class Mammalia; order Rodentia; family Cricetidae; genus Bramus; species Bramus lutescens. Next base: position 27,897 of record LOEQ01008888.1, on the reverse strand, counting down.
AATGTACCACATTTCCTTTATCCGTTATTTAGTTGAGGGGCACCTAGGTTGTTTCCAGTTCTGGCTATTATCAATAATACTGTTATACATATAGTTGACCAATTGTCCTTGTGTAATGATTGAGCATTCTTTGGGTATATTCCCAAGAATGGTATGGCTTGATCTTGAGGTAAACTGATTCTCCATTTTCTGAGAAATTTTCACATTGATTTTCAAAGTTCCCACCAACAGTGGACGAGTGTTCCTATTATTCCACATCCTCTCCAGCATAACATGTCATTGGTATTCTTGATCTTAGCCATTTTGACAGGTACAAGGTGGAATCTCAGAGTCATTTAGATTTGCGTTTCCCTGATGGCTAAGGATGTTAAACAATTCTTTAAGTGCCTCTCTGTAATTGGAGATTCTTCTATTGTGAATTCTCTATCTATATCAGTACCCCATATTTAATTGGATTATTTTTTTGATGTCTTGTTTCTTGAGTTATTCTTGATTTGGGGGTCAGGTAGAAACTGGTGCAAAGGAAACTCCCACAAATCTACAAAGAATGACCCCAGATAAGACTCCTAGAAATAATAGATAGGTAGCCTTAACTGACCATCTCCTGTAATCGAACTGGTGACTACCCCAATTGTCATTAGAGAGCCTTTATCAAGTGACTGATGGAAACAGATGGAGAGATTCACAGCCAAGCAATGAACTGACTTTGGGAAATCCTGTTGAAGTGAGAGAGGGGGGAAGGACTGTACAAGCCTAAGGGAATCAAGGTCATCACAAGGGAACCCACAGAGACAACTAACCTCGGTTCATGGAATTTACAGACTCTGGACTGAGAGCTAGGGAGCCTGCAAGGGACCAGCCTAGGCACTCTGCATGTGTATGACAATTGTTTAGATTAATGGATTGTGAGACTCCTAGAGTTTGGAGCAGGGCCTGTTCCTCACATTTCAGGTGGCTTCTAAGGACTTATTCCTCATACTGGGTTGCCTTTCTTAGTTTTATTACAAAGGGAGGAGCTTAGTCCTGCTTCAACTTGATATACCATGCTTTGTTGCTGCCCATGGGAGGCCTGCCATTTCTGAACAGAAACAGAGGAAGAGGAGATGGGGGAGGAGGTTGGGGTGGAGAGAGGTGGAAGGAGCAATGGGAGGAGAAGGAGGGGAAACTTGTTCCTGAATTCTGGGATTAAAGGCATGCACCACCACTGCCCGACTTTTCTTTTCTTTTTTTCTTTTTGATTTCCTCTTAGTTTTTACTATCCAATCTGAGATCAGTAAGAATTTACTACCTATAAGGATAGGGAAAACACATAAAACACATATACAAGTGACCTATAAAGCAAATATACACATGGTGCGCTTGTGTGTGTACATGCACGTGTGTGTGTGTTTAAGTGTATTTTACTCTGTTACTTTTACTTTCATGTTGCTATTATCAAATAACTTGAAGGAGCAACTTAAGGGAAGAGAGGTGTATTTTGGCTACCTGTTTCCACCAATAAAATTAACATAGAATGGTAGAGGATATGAAAGCATGGTGGCAATGGTTTATGTATGTTCTGTTCACGTATGTTCTGTTTACATATTAATGATTATGAAATGGCAATTCAATCTGAGGCTGCTATAATCTTCAAAGTAACACCCTATTAGTCTACATTTGCAACAGTGAATTATGATTTCTCCCTAATTCACCTACCACCTTTAAAAGCAGAACAAGTGTTCAAATGTATGAGCTTGTAGGGATATTATGTATTCAAATATGACTTCATAGTGTGTTTTCTCTTCCTTTTGTTTTCTTTTCTTGTTTTATTTTAAGAGTGCTACAATGACAATGTGGCTTTTATATTTCCTTTAAAACCCAGCCTTTCCCCCTTTAACTTTCATTTATGTTCTTATGTATCATGGAAGTGTATTGACTTTTAAAATGACTATCTAGACAGAGTTTGGACAAATGTTTAGCATCACCAATTGCTTGCTAAATGAAACCTTTAGACCCACAAATGACAGTGACTCTATATTCTTCTGCATTTTTACAAATTGTAAATATAACACCCATGTTACTCATATTCTCTTCACTTCAATGTCCTGAGCTTAAAGAAAAAAATATCTACCAACCAATAAAAACATAAAACTAGACTCCTTGGGTCTTCACCTTTCAGATGGCAGATCTTATGTTTTCTCAACCTACATTACTAAATGGACTGATATACATATGTGTGTGTGTGTTTGTCTGTGTGTATGTGTATATATATTGTATATATGTGCGTGTGTTTGACATATACATATATATGATATGTGTAAGGTATATATATGTATACATACATGCATACATGCATTGAATAAATAAATGCTATGGAGAAGCACACTTACTGCATTGACAAAACATCTTTAAAGGATAAAGTGAGTGTATGTGGCTGTGTTCCAATAAGGATCTAAAATCTAGTAACATAATTTTGTTAGTTAATTCTAGTTTGCTGATCTTGATATGAGATTAGAAAATAAGTTTTCACAGAAATACAATACCAGCATAACTGTGTATCCTTGGTGTTCAGTTGGCTTGAAAAGCTACTGAATTCTGTTAGTCAAACCAGATGTTTTTCTCTCCAATTATTTTTTTTTGTATTCTGTTGGAAAATAAATAAGAAGGTGAAAAGGATTAAATACCATTGGTGATTCATTATCAATATAGAAGTATCTAAACAAGAAAGGGCCAGAAAACATGGTATGAGCTGTCAAAGAAAAATGATAAGTCACAAAATATGAACGGGAATTGGGGCACAAGTGGGCTAGCAGCTGAAAATAAAGGTAGGGGTAATTATAGAGTGAACTTCTTAATGCAACCAAAGATTTTGGATGTGCAGATGTTTGAGCAAGTTAGCTAGGAAGATATAATGTAATAAGTATTAAAATACTTGAAATTCCAACTTAAAAGGGAAAGCTATTTCAGGGTACAGGTATGGAAAAAAACTGGCTGTGATGGAAAGTGAAAAGTATTGCTGATAAAAATTAGTACTACTATGATACAAATATACGTCTTGTGCTTTTACATAATGGGTTCTAAGCCAGCATGTACACAGATATTTGCATATTCATGTTAACTGCACCCATGTTCACAAGAACAGAGTTACAGAACCAAGTTAGGATTCTATCAATAGAGGTATACATAAAGAAAGTGGCTGTTACATTCAATGCCATATTTTGGAGATGAAAGCTGAAAGTTATGCCCTGGCAATGCTGACGCATGCATGAACAGCCCATATAATGGGAGTTATGTTGGACTTGTCCATATTGGGTTTCATGATCTAAGTCAGCGAGGATGGCTGACCAAGTATCTTCCTCAAGAGAGCACCAGATCTCATTACATATGGTTGTGTATCACCATGTGGTTGTTGGGAATTGAACTCAGGACCTTTGGAAGAGCAAACTACTGTGGAACAATGGTCCTGTACCCTGTAAACACTGATTGGTCAGTAGCTAGGCAGGAAGTATTGATGGGTTGACCTGAATAGGAAAATGCTAGGAAGAAGAAAGGCTCAGTCTGAAGTTGTCACCCAGATGTAGAAAACGCAAAATGAGAATGACTCACTGATAGGAGCCTGAGATAACAGGCCAAACAGTTTATAATTAATGTAGGCCTCTGTGTGTTTCTTCGGGCCTGAACAGCTGCAGACCAGGCAGGGCAGAAACCTTTGTTAACAGCAGAGAATGCTCTTAACTGCTGAGCCATCTCTCCAGCCCAAATTTTAGAGACAGAAAGGATCAAATAATGGGTGTTGTATGAAAATTGATGAAACTACTGATCGTTAGAATAATTCACATATGGAAAGATAAATATATGCTGTTTTTCATCTGTGCATCCTAGACTTAATAGAGAACTATAAAATAATGTATGTATATAACGTGAAAGTAGAAGAGAGACTATCTATGTAGGGCAATGGACTAATGGGAGTGAGGGAGAAGAAAGAGAAGACCATAGTGATATGGAGTTAAGATAGCCAAAGTGCATTAGGCACTCATATGAAAAAAATGTCCTTATATACACTTGGCCAAAAACCTAGGTTGAGAAGACTGAAGAACCTAGTGTGGAAGCAGCTGCCCCTGTTTTACTAGCTGACTATTATTTTTTGGTAACGTTGCTTGTTAGTATTTATCTTTTTTTATTAAAAATTTCCACCTCCTGCTCTTCCCTGCTTTGGTCTTAGAAGGTTTTGTTGTTGTTGTTGTTTGTTTGGATTTTTGCAATGGGCCAGGGGAGCTGCAGCCATAACTGGTGAATAGTGAGAATCAGTGACTGCTGAATGTTCAGTCACAACTAAAACATAGTATCAAATTCTGAGGTTAGAGAATACCACAGAAGAGATGGAGGAAAGAATTTAAGTTGAGAATGGGGTGGAGTGTTGTGGGATGCTGTCTTCCTAACACGACATGGTTTTTGCACTCTGATTCAAAGAATCTGCTTAAGGTCTGTGTAAGGCTGGGCTATTCAACATCCTGTCATGGAGTGGGGAGAGATTCATAGGTCCTCACAAACCTTAGGATTTATATGTAGATCACAATTGATAGAAGAGCTATTTTATTTAGTATTGCAGAAACTGGTAAGGTGCCATGCTCCTGTAAATAATCACACAGCAATGTTGCTTTTAGAAACACTAAAGAAACTCAGTTGTACAATGTGTGTGCTTGTGTGTGTGCTCACATACACACAAACACATGCACACACACACACACACACACAGAAAGAAAAATGGCTAGCTGGGAGGAAGAGGATTGTTGGAATGTGGGAGGACTTCAAAAGAATACAAGAACTGAGTTTTCAATTATTCATTTGCCTTTTTCTTTTTGTCATAGAAGTGTTATTTCAAAGATAAAATGCTACATTGAAACCAATGATAAGGAACAGATGACTTTAAGTCAGTGTTTAATTCTAGAAACCTTTCCCATGGCTTTACCATGGAGCTTCTTTGAATTCTTTTGTGAAGGGTCTGTTAAAGTGTTCAACTCATTACTAATTGGGTCATTTAACTTATTACTCATTCATTGGAGATCTCTCTCTATTTTAGATAAAAATCTTTTTCCATAATGAATACTAATGTTTTCAATCTGTAAAACTTGCATTTTTATATTAGCCATTTTTGCTGAGTTCTCTCTTTATGCCTCCCTTTGATCTTTTATTCTTCTCTCGTAGGTTACATCCTTCCTGCAGCTTCCCCTCCCTCCATTCCTCCCAACCTCCCTCACATCTCCTCTCTCCCAGATCCACTCCTCTTCCACCTCCTTTCAGAAAATAGCAAGGCCTCCCAGAGATATCAACTGAACACACAGCATAAGTAGTTATATACAACTAGGCACACTTAGAGCAAGGCTGGACAAGGCAACCAAGTAGGAGAAAGGGGGTCCCAAGAGCAGACGAAACTGTCAGATAGGGACAGTCCTTATCCCCGCTGATAAGAATCTCAGAAAGACTCCAAGCTACACAAGAATAATATATATGCTGACGACCTAGGTAAGACCCATACAAGTTCCCTGATTATCACTCCAGTCTCTGTGCGTCACTATGAGCCCTGGTTGCCTGATTCTGTGGATTATGTTCTCACGATGTCCGAAATACCTGTTTCCCAAAATTCTTCCCCATCTTCCGGGAGGTTCCTCAAGCTCCTCCTATTATTCAGCTGTGGGTCTCTGCATCTATTCCCATCAGTTGCTGGATGAAGCCTGATTATAATTGGGCTAGGCACCAGTCTATGAGTACAACAGAATACTGTTAGAAATCATTTCATTGACTTTTTTTTTTTCTAGGCATGTTTGGTTGTATAGCTCTCTGAACTATTGAGTCTCTGGTTCATAGTCATTCTGGCAGGGTCAGGGGTCAAACTTCTTTCCCCTGTCCCCTGGCACTAGGGTCTAAAGTTGGACCAGTAATTGGTTGCCTCCTACCACAAGTTATGTGCCACCTTTACTCCAGAACATATACCAATAGGGAACAAATTGTAGGTCAAATGATTTATGGCTGAGTTGATACCCTTAGCCCTACCACTGAAGCTTTGCCTGTTTACTGAAGATAGCCAGTTCAGGCTCCATATCTGCCATTACTACGAATCTTCTCTAGGGTCACCCTATTAGATTTCAGGGAATTTCCACTATGCTGGGTTTCTTTATGCCCATTTTAACTTTTCATCTTTAATGAGAAATTTGAGCTCTATACATGAAGTATTTGCTTATTTGATGATCATGTGTATGTTCTGTAAACTTTATAGTTCCTAAAAACAGCAGTTTATACCTGTGATTCAGCCTCACAGTGGATGAGGCAGAGGGGTCTGGACTGCTGTTTCCACCACGTATATTCAAAATCTTTCCCCACTGAAATGTGTTAGCATCTTTTGTGACAGATCCATTGTTTCAGTTTGGAGGGCTATTTAATTGAATTTGGGGTGTGTGTGTGTGTGTGTGTGTGTGTGTGTGTGTGTGTGTGTGTGTGTACAGAGACCGGAAGAATGCTTTAGGTATGACAGTCTCTTGCTGAACCCAAGTTAGGCTTTTCAGCTGGTAAACTCTAGCAATACTCCTGTCTCTGCATCCACTGTGTGGGTGTTTCAGCTCATCTGCCACTTCCAGCTTTTGCTTACTGGGATGCCAGGATTCAAATTTAGGTTTTAAGCTTGTGCAGCAAGAACTCCTACTCACTGAGTAATCTCCCTAGAGCTCAGGATCTAATTTAAAATATTTTAGTTTTATTAGTAGTTTGCTAACTATTTAAATATTTTACCTCTATGTTTTAGAAATTTGCTAATACATTATCTCTATTATATTTTCAAAAATGTAATTATATATATAAAATTTTTATAAGAAGCCAGTAAATCAATTACTTTGCATTGTTTCTAACACACTAATTATCATTATATTATATCGGCCAATCATTGTTCCTTCGCATAAATATAAATTTCAATTATTTGTCTATTGTCTTCTAATTGAAGGAAACTATTTTACATTGCATATTGTGTGGGTCTGGTGGCAATATGTTCTCCAGTTTCTAAAATAGAAGAAGACATTTTTATTTAGTTGAAGATGTACAATTCTTTATAATATTCCCCTCCTTTCCAATATTTGGTGACATCACTCTATTGTCTTCCTTTCCCTTTCGCTTTGATTAGATATTTACTATCAAACACATTCCGCTCCTTTCTTCTTTCTGTTGTAGAGCTTTAATGTTCTCAGTAACTCTGCTTTCCTGCATCTCTAATACAGTAAGGTTTTTCTTTGTAGTTATCGAGATTGACTTCGAGGTTAGATGTCTTTCATGCTCTTTGGGGAAAGAAAGTAACTTTTATCTCCTAAAGCCTTTCCTCTTCCCATTATCTTTGCTCTTTCTGGAACGAGATCTACACAGAGACTGAATGTGTTGACCTAACGTACAGGACTCGAATGCTTTGGTATGTGCTTTCATTTTCACTTTCCTTTTTCTTGCTTTAGATCAATTTGAGATATTTTTACCCAAATTCTTAAAACAAAAAAGTAATTTTTGTCTATTCCACTAAGTATTCTCACTAAGGATTCTATATTATATTTGAATATTAGAATGCTTAATATTTGTTTTTAATTAAGTGACTCCCCAGTTATTCTATTCATTTTGTTTTGAGAATAGCTGTATTCTTAGTTTTTTTTCCCTTGCTTTCCTTAGAGATCAACTTCCAAGAAACAAATTTAAGACTTTAATCATTATATGATGAGTATTCTCTGAGGATAACACTGTTCTTAATATCTGTTTACTACAAAATTAGTTGTTTTATCATAGACAGACTAGCTGCATTCTGTTTGAACTCCATCTCTTCCTGGTCCTCAATCACCTTGGGAATGCTTTGAGAAGCAAACTCATGAAAAGTAAAGTTCTACTGTTGTCAATTTTTCATTTCAAGTATCTCAACCTTTTTCTTTTGTTTATATATGGAATTTAATTTTAAAGCAATGTCTATACTTTTCATTGGCAGATATAGTAGGCAACTGCATCCTGCAATCAAGAGAGAACCCAGAAATAAAATTTATATTAATATTATATTTTCACACTGTTATACAACAAAGGCACTTTTAATTCCTATTGTTCCACTGAGGAATCCAAGAAAAAATTTCAGTAAATATCTCACTATCAGTAGAAGACTAGAAACTATGAAATCGTATTTTGATATAAATTCTTACTTTAAAGTATAAAATATATACCAAAAAAGAACTCTATGTTTTTTCTTTCTTTTTAGTCAGCAAATCAATTGCTTCAAACTGCTTTTAGCACACTGATTATCATCCATCCTAATTATTTCAAGTGTATAGTTCTTCCGTGGATATGCTTAATTAAGGGCATGATTAATTAGAATTGTGACAGATTATTCCTTTTTGATTAAATTCCAAGTGGTAGAATACAATGGATTGCAACTACTTCTGCAGCTACTTATGATGGAGGCTAATTTTCTTTTGCCTTGACCATTGCTCTGATTGTTGTTCGCTTAATCAAGCTTCTATGAACCCAAATCAGCTATTGCATATGCAAAAATTGAACATTTTATGCAAAAATACTGAAACTAAAAGAAATCTTGCATTATTGAAAAATTAAAAAATACCATTTATTAAGGCTCTCATAGCTGAACAATTCCAAAATCTTGATTTGTGATAAATAATTGTAAACATTCCATAGAATAAGAGACACAGTACATGTTCACAATTATTTGGTTCTATGGTGCATTCTTGTTTTGCTTTCTAGCCCACAGAGCTGATAAGGTGGTAATATGCACAGGGGTTTCTAGTAATCAAATTGCCAAAATAAAACTGAAATCCACAACTGCAGAGACACCAAAGTGATGTTGATGGATCAGCAGTCTTACTTTTTATTACACATCTGGAAGAAAATCTCCCAAGATCTATGAGAATGCATACATTATTTAAAGTAACAGAAATTAAATAATACTCATAGTCTAATGTTATATAGAACTAATGTTTGATCTAAATTACAGTGTTTATCCCACAAATTCACTACATAGATATGTTATATAATTATTCCTACAACTGGATACCTATATAAAGGTAGGTCTTACAGGGGAATGGGAATGGTAAGTAAAGGATGAGATATTGTGCTGAGCAAAGCAAGTTCTTCATCAGATGCTAATATACAATTCATAAAAATATTTGAAAAGTAACAAAATGGACACTGATAGTCATTATTCTCACTTCTTCTGTTTTCTAGTACAACACTGAAAGACTCTTTTATTTTGGATATAACCATCATTGACAAAGATATTTTCTGTACATAGAACATTGGTATATCCATTTGATACCTATTTAATTCATACTTTCTGTTAATCAGAAATATACAAAAATATTTATAATTATTCCCTTATAAAGAGAAGAGCACAAATTAAAAATAGAAAATGAAATTGTGTTAATTAAATTTCAGCACATAAAAAAGAGATGAAACATGGAAAGACTGAAAATGAAATGAAAATTTGGGGAAATATGCATACATTCAATATAGTGAATGAATGTTCATTATTTCTGATTTAGCCATACATCCATCATTCAGCCCCCCAGCTAGCCAGTCATACAATAACAATAACTAATGGCCTATTAGGTACTGGACAAATAACTTACTGGGCAATGATATTTCAGTAGCACACACAGAGAAAAAAATAAGGAAAATTACTTGGGTCACAACAGAATTTGGAAATTCCGTGTACTTTACTATTGGAAATAAGGTATTCAAAGTTGTTATTTTTTTCTTTCTATCTATAATAATGAGACATATACTAAAAGTTCAAAAGTAAATATTTAGATCTTTGTCAAGAGAAAATACTGTCTCTTCTAGGAAACAGATTGACAAAGCTGCAAAAATCAAACGATGCATAACTTTAAACACAATACTTTGAATGAGCCTTTCATTTGTTTATCTTTGCTGAAATTAACTAGTCCTGAGTTTAGCTTGGTAGGGTTCATCTTTATATCCTAACAATACATAGATTTTATTAAACATCAATTGATAGCATAAGGCCCTCAAGCCACACAAGAGCTCAGGCCCCTCCCTTGAGGATCTCCAACTTCCAGATTGCACCTACAGAACCCTCTGACTGCCCAACCCCCACCCTTCATAGTAAAAAGTCCAAATTCTGGACTTGAAATCCCAGGAGTCTCCACTCTGGAAAGCTTCATTCAGAGAAGTTTTCCCCACTTCCTCAGGAACCTCTGAATAAACCTGCCTTCTCAGTTTCCTGCTGTTTCTTGCCTAAGCAGAAGGTGCCACCCACCTGCTGTTTTTTTCCCCTCCTAATAAATCTCTTGGGCGAAGTTTGTTTTGTGGTGTGACATTGTCGTATTCCCCTGCTACTGCTTTGCAGGATACCTTTCTATCTGAGCTGTAATACTCACAGAATGGCTTCCTTGAATTGAGCAAAGAGGCTCTGTTTTTCAACAATTGTGCTTATTAACAGAAGCTGAGTAGAAACAAATATAGGTGTATAATATTGATAAATATTTTAAAAAGAAATAATGCAGAAATTACTTAAATTAATTTAACATGTAAACAAACTATACTCCAAGATGATACTCCAAGATATTTTGCTAGTTATAGAAACTAAATAAATAAAAACAAATGCTCTCTCTTCCCACTTTTCCCAAGTTTGCAGCATCATATCACTAGCCAAGAATAACTAATAATAAGTTTGTAGGCTGAGGATTTGTATTTGGAATGTGCTATGTGGTAGGAGGTAAGACTAAGCTCTCTGAACATGAAAGCCAAAGAACAAATCCCTTTGAGTTATGTCTCTTGGATATTTCATTGTAAAGGAAAGTCAGACTTATAAAAAAGAGCATGTAACGCCATGAGAAGCCAGGCATCTGCTCATGCTATACTGACATATACTTCACTTTCAGGATGTCCAGTTTCCTCGAGCAATAATCTATTTTTATAATAATATACTTTCTGTGGCTCATTAGTTCATTTCCTTTGTTCTCAACTATAAGGAACTGTAGATAAAGAATAACTTGGCTAGTATAATAAGCTGAATTTCCATTTTGCCCATGTGTTTCTTCTCATCTCCATTCTATTGGGTTCTGAAGAAGAAAATAATTTATTTTATAGAACATGCATTAAATATTTTTGATAAGTAGATTCATATTATTGATCAGTTACTTCTTTAGGTACAGCATCTATAAGCTTCAGTCTGAAAATCATGGGTATTAGCATTGTTTAAAAAATAAGAAATGTCTTAAAGTAAGGTTCTTATAAGAGCAAACAGCCTCTTCTAGTTAGCTCTGCAATGTGCAGCAACTGTCCCTACATTTAAATAATTGTGACGTTTTAAGAGAGTCATTCCTCATGTAATTCAATTCTAATGGGTTATTGAATCTGACATATTTACAAGATAACTTTCAGAACTATTTTATGAATGACTAAGTTTCATTTTACTCCAACTATTGAATGCAACTGAGATTAAATTATCCTGTACATTTTAAAAATGATACTTTAAGATTTTGAAATAGAAATGTGTCACATGCAGTTTGTGATAGTGTTAATTATTGCATTCGCCACATGCTGATGTGGGGTTTTGACTTGTCCATCACTCATAACCCACTAGTTCAAGGTGTTACATTAGTGTCAAGTATTGTAAAGGTGTTTACTTTCTGTAATTAATGAAACTATAAAATAATTTGTAACCACAAACTTTTATTTGACCTAAATACATACTCATGAAATATTGTTGTATTCACAAAATTCAAGCTGTTATAACATTATTTTATGTGTAATTGGCTGCTGAGTTCAGTTTAACACTTGTTTTGGGGTCCTTTTTATATATGACTCCACTGTTTCTAAACACTTCTTAATGTATTGAAAAAGTCATAAATTTTTCATAACTGAAAATAATTATTACTTTAATGACACTTAGTGTCTTCAAGAAATTACAAATAAACTTTGATATGACAATTAGCTGCTCTAGCTGAGCATAACAGCGACAATGCTACAATGTTTCCATATGTCTGAATATTTCATGCTTCTATGTAATTATTTTCCATCTACAGCTGTACAATATCTTGAATTTACACTAACATACCCATTTAATCCAATTCTACAATTTTGTTTCATAATTTATATTTACCTGTATTAAATATATTTCACAATTAAAATATGTGGTTGCCACTATTATGTTCAAAGATTAATATACCTGGCATTGTGCGTGCCATAAAGAATAGCCCCTGGATATGAATACCTGTTTCATATCCTTCAAGTGGAAATCTACCTGCAATCCCTTGCAATGATAACCATTATTCAGTAACTACTGACTCTTTCCGTCAGATCAACATCACATCCTCCTTCCCACTACATGAACATATTTTACTTAAGCTTGTACACTCCATTATCCACCTCCATGGCTCTGTTGTACTTCATGTGGAAACATAATTTAACAGTGGGTTAATGTCATATTTCAAAACTGATTTCCTATAATTTGGAAATTTTAAACTTTCCTACTGTAAACATTGCTTTTCAATTTGACTGTGTCATCAAGGGCATGTCACCTTATGACCACAAAGAATTAAATACAAAGAAACAGTTTTTAATAACATGAAAGAGCTATTTGAAGAACTATGATAAGGTCAGTCTGATCAAATAAATACATAAATAAAATGGAACAGTCAATCCAGGCAAGAATTAGCAACATTTAAGTAGAAATAGAAACATTATGATTGACATAGTTTATTCTGTTATATTTTGTTATACAGAAGCTGGATGTTTTAAATCTAGAGGTCAGGTGTTGTAGATTTGTATTATTCTGACAACGAAAGCTGTTTTCATCTCACCCCAATAATAAAAAGAAAACATCGGATGTTGGAAAGAATACATGATAAAAAATAACTTCCTGCCCTGTAAATAGGATATGAATTAGTTCAGTAATTATGAGAGGAAACATGAATGTTTCTCAAGTCACTAAAGATAGAAATTTTCCAGAGATTAACCTCCTCTGATACTTCTGCTAAATGAACTTAGTAGTAAACTGCCTCTAAATTTGGACCCTTACAGCTTATTGCAGCTCTCAGACCTGATGGGAGAAGTTTCTTTGTGTAGTGGACTGAGATTAACACTAAAACTAGAGTATATGTACCAAAAGTCTATTCTGCTGTGAAGAAGAATATTATGTCCTATTTTAGGAAAACATATTCCATATTATAATAGTATAATAATAATTAATATTAGGTATTACATGAGCCACTATCTTGGAGAACTTCACTGGATTGTAAAATATATAGGAAGAGAAAATTCTAGTGTCACACAATACCATGCCACAGTTGTCACCTATTCCACAGACCAGACTCCTAAATAGGACATGGGTCCTACCAGGCTCTTTCTTTAGTTTATTTTCTTACCAGGCTCTTTCTTTAGTTATTTTCTATCTGCTTTAAGATTTTTATGATGTGAGTCTAAATGTTATTGTTACAATCAGTTCCTGTTTTTACTTTTAAAGATATGATTCACAGTACAACATTCAAACACTATGTAAAATGCTGAGTACCCACAATGTGTAACTAATATCCATTAGACAAGAGATGTGTTTTCAGCTTCTGCTATTGTAAGTAAAACACTAAGTTGGACTGGGTAATTCAGTTTTGATTCTCATAGAAGCTCTTCTTCCCTACAAACATTAGTCAATACATTTCTGATTAACTCATTTATAGGGTTTCAAATCACACAGGAATACTTGGTAATTGAGTCATCAAGAAGTAACTCTGCTGGTTCAGATGATGCCCTATAGATCACATGGTGAATAAAATGAGCTATAGAAACGGTAAGTGTAACATGAAGGGCTGGCTTTTTTGGGTTTCCATTTCACCCGGTACCCCACAGCCAGCAAGCCCCAAAGAAAATCACATAGAGAGTCTGCATTAATTATAAACTGATTGGCCCATT
>LOEQ01008888.1:0-13924 GCA_001685075.1 Bramus lutescens | reverse complement strand
ATTAGCTCTTGTAGCTTATATTAACCCATTATTCTTATCTATGTTAGCCACATGGCTCGATACCTTTCAGCTGGGCAGGTTACATCTTGCTTCTCGATGGTCTGGGCTGGAATGGGAGCGGGAGCTTCTTGCTTCCCAGAATACTCCTGTCCTCATTGCATTGCCTCTACTTCCTGTCTGGTTGACCCAACTATACTTCCTGCCTGGCCAATCAGTGTTTATTTAAAACATGATTGACAGAATGCAGACAATTCTCCCACACCAGGTAAGTACTTGACTTAAGAATGTTATTAGGTGAAGTGGTATCATTTAATGTAAAACTCACAACTTCAATGACAGGTTCATGAAATCAAATAGCAAGAAGCATAAAACAGAAGCCAGTTATGAAAGATCATTTTCCAGAAAATAATTCTTTCATGAACTTCAAAGTTTTTGCCCTGTTAGAGTCCCTGTTACATAGAAGTCACTATCATTCTAACTGCTCTTTTTCTTACTGTTCTGAATAGTTGAAGAGCAATTCATATGTTTTTAAGTGGAAATTTTAAGTTAGAAGTCCTCTAGAGAAATTCATTATACCAGATTGTCATCTGACAAAAATAAGATAAAAATTCAAAAATAGAATTATCCTTTAACAGCAGAGTTATGCACGGATTCCACAATTCAGTGCAGTTTTTTTTTTATTATTTTCAGCACACTCTTTTCCAAAACTTCCAGCAAAGCTTGAAACTTCCATGTACTATTTCTCTATTTGACTTCAGGATGAGATATATCATACAGATACCTGGCTTATCTTCTCCAGGAAGCATGTATTTTTGCAAGCAGAAATTATATAATTATTATATATTTGTAATTTTAAATTATATTCTTTATATTTAGATTTTAATCCAAAATAGAATAGCAGTAACTCTTGTCTATTGATTAACATAATTATTGTCTAATATAAAGTGTTTATGTGTGAAAATAGAAGTGCTAGCTGAACTCATGCTAGGTGACTCTGTTTAAAGAACTCAACGCAAAATGGAATTCTATTCAACTATAAACAAAAGTCACATTTTGAAATTTCAGATAAAAGATTGGACATTGAAAATATTATACGTAGAAAACAAACATCAACTGTTCTCACTTATATTGAATGCTTGCATTAATGGTTATATTTGTTTGTTTAACTTGAAATACCTGAAGAATTCAATAAGCAAGAAAGGCACTATTAACGGGAAGGGCACAAATGATCTGAATGGTTGGAGGATAATAGAACACAGACTACATGTAAGAGAAAAAATAACTGGGAGGGAGATTTATCTGAAAATACATATGAGAGGATAGAGCAGAAGAGGAATTGGGAGAGAGAGAACTATCCACTGAGGGTGTTTGGAAAACCCACAGAGAAATCAACTGTTGTATGAGCTTCCTAACTATACATATATCAATGTAATAGTGTTTATTTGGAATTACCCTACATGTGGTATAATACCACTATCAGAGGCCATATTGCTAGATAAAAAATCCTAGTGTTAAAAGTAGGATTACCCTCAAGTCATTGGTATGGTGTATTATATCACTTAGAAGCAGACTCCTCCCCCCATACACAAACTTAAAAAAAAATTAAAAAGTTCAAGCTTTAGTCAATTCTCTTGTTTGCCCACCAGAATTTGATAATAAGACTGTGTTGCTGAAGACAACACACAATTTGGCCACAGGACTTGGAAAAACCAGGAGATTCATAATTTTCAGTGTACTGGAAGATGCTACTTAGGTTGTTGGGGTGGAAAGTCATCCACAGATTTACCAAGTCATGTATGCTTGAACTAAAATAATGTCTGATGTGGCTATATATTCCCATGGCTACAATGGTGGCTTGAATGTTATGGTGGAAAATGACTGTTTTATCATTGAATTTAAGATCCACTCCACAGGAGAAAACAAAGGTACATAAACCAGGACAAACACCCATGGCTAGGACACTTCTCGGCCATAGTTCAAAACCTTCCTATTAGTATTTTGCTATATGATGTTCATTAAAAATCGCTCTCTAAATTCCTGTCTCTGTGCTCATAGAAAATTGTCTCCCAGAATCATCATTAGTGAAGTTTTTGTGTGCAGTGGTTTTTGGTTAATGCAGTAATTCACAACTCACCAAAGTACAGACAATAAGTCAGTGGAGTGTCCAGTCACAAATGAGATATCTCTTTCACACTTCCTACAGAGTCAGATATCACTAAGAAGGATCACGAAGAAAGATTATATGAGTGACAGATTGTAGAAGACCTGACAAATACTCTTGGAACATGACAGGACAACTATACTCATGAACTCACAGAATCTATGGCTGCCTGTCCAAACATACACAAGAGGTAGGGGAAACTAATGATCCCACTACCATCACTAATTGAAGAGACATTGATAGCTGATGACTTCCTATAGCAGAAGAGTCAGTTTTCCTTAAGGATGTTGTTCTTGTGAGTATGCTGATAATTTCTCAGTGATAGATACGCTACCCATGAGTATGTGGACAGCCCAAGAAAGACTTGTAGGAAAAATCAAAGACATGAAGTTAAGACGAGGTCAGAAAGAAGGGATAGATATGTTATAACTTAGAAGGAAACATTGTCAATTGTTGTCTTAGTTTGTATTGTTATTGCTGTGATGAAACACCATGACCAAAGTAATGTGTGATGTAGAATTCCCCTCTGTAGGCTATGAATATGTTTTATTACTATTGGTTAACAAAGAAGCTGCTTCAGCCTATACCAGGGCAGAATATTGCCTGACTGGAAGTGATATACAGAGTAGGCAGAGTCAGAGAGACACCATATAGCTGCCAAAAGAGACAGACTCCATATCCTTAAGTAAGCCACAGCCTCATGCTGATACATAGATTAATATAAATAGGTTAATTCAGATGTAAGTGCTGGCTAGAAATATGCCTGAATCATTGGCTGAACAGTGTTGTAATTAACATAGTTTCTGGGTGATTATTTGGGTCTAAATAGTCAGAAAGGGAAATTCAGTCTCCAACTACAAAATAGTCTGCCAACGTGGGACAAACACATCCACATAAAAACTGAGAGAGCTTGGGAAGGAATTCTAGACACATAAAACAGAGTGAAGCACAGCTTCTTGGTATTGCATTCTTTTCAGGTAGACTCTGTTTGCAGGCACCAAGCAGAGACACAGCCCCTTTAAGAGAACTCTTCCTGACTCAGTGTTACTGGCAAAATAATGCAGGTTTCTTTAACATCCTTCTTCCTGGTCCATGATGGCAGAAAAAACTCTGGCTCTTTTGGGAAGTCTTACACTTAAATTGGGTTTGTGAGCAGAGTGCTACCAATTGCATAATGGTGACACAGAACCCTGTGTCCTTGGAACTTTGGCATTGAGCCTACCAACACTATAGGCAGAACAAATGGACAGGGCCACAGAGTTGGTTCTAGTCATGCCCACTTAGCATTTAACCACAAAAAAGTACTCTGGGTCAGAAAAGGATTTCAGATACACAGTAGGACATTTCATTCAGACCTAAAAGACCTCTAAATGAGACTCAGTGTGTTTAAAATGTATGTGAGAGAGAAGAAAAAGAGTATAGATATTTATAAAATTAAGTAAAGTCTTTAAATAAGCAGAAAAAGTAATATGAAAGATTACATACATACAGTCATAGATTAAAGAAGTAAAAAAATGCCATGTAAAGATGGAATATACACAGGGAGTCTAGATTATGTAAATTATTGTGTTTTCTTTGATTTTTTTGGCTATTGAGAGACATTTCATTCTTTCTGGGCACTGCTGTATTAAATCAACATAAAGGCATCTTGACCTCAAAATTTGGGTCTAAGGATATATTACTTTGGAAAATAGGTTCTACTTTTTTTTTGGCCACAGAAGATGAGAACCTATGGATTCCTTCTAGACTAATGTGCTTTGATGAAACAAGAGCCCTCTGCCCCATGAAAGGTTTTTGTAAACACCTAAAAATGCTTCACCCAACAAACAGAAGGAAGCAGTTTAGAGAGAACAATGTCCAAATTCCCAAAATGATTGTTTATATACGTTTATTTTCACTTAAAGGGGTATGTGATTGAGAAATTAATACTTTACATTGGTATGGTCTTTGGTTTATTGACACAAATTTAAGGTCAGTTTTGTTGTATGTGTTTCTACTCTTGTATTTGTGAACCTCATTTCAAAATGTAATATATAATTAAGAAACACAGATTAATAGTCATATATAATATTCAAACTGTAGTCATGTTAGTAAGGTTTTCAAGATATAGAGAAATATATTTCAGTTAGATGGATAATCTTCAACACTCCAAAGACCTACAGAATATGGCATTTAAAATGTTTTTCAGAACTTAGATTTTTCCTGACAGTAAGACATTCCTCTTCTGGCCGCATCAGTTACTTCAAAAAGGTTGATGGGCTTTGAAGAAATTCATTATGGAATTTGCCTTCAATGTGACAGGTCTAGCCATTTGGGCAAGAAACTGCTCTTCCCTGGACTATTTGCTGGTATGTTGTATGAACTGGACTTGCAGCACCCAGGGAAAAAGTGACTGCTGAGCTTTCCCAACTGGACTTGCAGCACCCACAGAAAAGTGACTGCTGAGCTTTCCCATTGATGGGATGGTCCTATGGGTTTCTGCTTCATGAAAGAGTCTTTCAGACATTCTGCAGGACAAGAAGAAAGTGACTGACAAACTAGCAATATAGGCAAAACAAAATTCTTGCTTCACTGAAAAGTCTGCCAGATATTATGGACCCGTAGGCAGAAGGCAGATACCAAAATGTTACAGAAGAAATCTGGCTGACTGTCCAGGCAGTGAGAAGTCTCTGTCAATTCTAAAGTTTTGGAAGCACCTTATAATGCACTTCCTGTTTACTTAGGTAATATTATATCCTTCTGGGGTCTTTAAAGAGTTGAAGACAGATAGTAATAGTTTACCTTAGTTATGATGAATAATAA
This sequence comes from Bramus lutescens, assembly GCA_001685075.1. NCBI lineage: Eukaryota > Metazoa > Chordata > Mammalia > Rodentia > Cricetidae > Bramus > Bramus lutescens. Next base: position 8,961 of record LOEQ01008888.1, on the reverse strand, counting down.
TTAGATGTGAAAATTTAGACTCAGAAAGATAGAATAGATGATAGTATATTTTCATTAATTTTTTCAGACACAAATAGACTAAATACTGTACTGTAATTCTTGCTTGAAGCTGTTTTGGTATATGTAATTTTACCATGTTAAAGCTAAATCCTTCCTTTTTATTTAGACAGAAAAGGGAAGATGATGTGGGATTTCCCCTTTGTATGCTATAAATAAATTCTAATAGCATTGATTAATAAAGAAGTTGCTTTGGCCTATAGCAGGTCAAAATCCAGCCAGGCTGGAAGAGATATATAGAGTAGGCAGAGTCAGAGAGATGCCATGTAGCTGCCAAAAGAAAAAGACATGTGAGAACTTTACCTGGTAAGCCACAGATGTGTGGCTATGCTCAATATAATACAAGTGGGCTTATTTAAGGTATAAGAGTTAGTTAATAAGAAGCCTGAGCTAATAGGCTAAACAGTATTGTAACTAATACAGTTTCTGAGTCATTATTCGAGTCTGAGCAGTTGGGAAATGAAAGAGCACCCTCAGTCTAAAAATATGAGGAGGAAAGGTTTTACTTAGCTTATGCTTCCACACAACAAATGAAGTCAAGGCAGGAACTCAAGAAGGGCAAAAGCCTTGCTGCAGAAACTGATGCAGTGATCATAAAGGGTGCTAATTGCTGACTTGCTAATCACAGATTGCACATCCTGGTTTTTCCTATAGACCTCAAGAGCACTATCACATGTATAGCATCACCTTCAATGGGCCCGGGACCTTCCCAAATAGTCACTAATTTAATAAATGCCCTACAGGCTTGCCTATAGCCCGATCTTATGGAAACACGTTTTCAAATTGAGTTTCCCTATTCTCAGATGGCATAACCTGCATCAAGTTCTCCTAAAGTTAGCCAATACAATATGGTCGAAGTACATTGTAAGAAATTCCTAAATAATCAATAAAAATATTGTTAAAAAAGTCTATGTATTTTTATTTTTCACTCGCATAATACTTTTTCTTTCTTTCTTTACTTCTTTCTTTCTTTCTTTCTTTCTTTCTTTCTTTCTTTCTTTCTTTCTTTCTTAATTTCTTTCTTTCTATTACTTTCTTGGTATTTAAAATAGGAAGAGCCATCTGAAATAAGGATATTTGAGATAGGAAGCCAAACCTTTAATCTAGATCTAATATGGGCCACATCTTCTACTGGAAGCTGATGTAAGGACTTGGAAAAAGAAAGCTTTTATTCTTTGTCTGTTTGTCTGTCCCTTTCTAGCAGGACCATTCTTTTACTGTCATTAGAGTCCATTTATTTGGGCTTCCAGAATATACTGGATACCAGCTGGAATATCCAATCACATGGACTGAGCAACTACTGGATTTTGGAACTCTCCATTCATAGGCAGCCATTGTTGGATTAGTTAGAACACAGCCTGTAAGTCAACCTAACAAACCATAGAAATATATATGTATATATTATAAAAACATACAGAATATTCCATAATATAATAAAGCGTATGTCTATAGAGTTGGATTACTTGTATATGTTAATCATCTTATTGATTATTATAAAATATATGAATAACATGAATACCTAATATGTCAATAAAACATGGCTTATTAGAATCTATATGTATATATAAGTTATAATATATAAATATATATTTGAAGAATAAAACCTCAATCTACAACTTTAAATTTAAAATTTAACTTCTATATATATAAACTACCACTTAATAGATATTAAATTGTTATTACTTAATTATTTATAAAAATGACAAAACCTATAAATAAAATGAATTGGCAACAAAAAGAGCACTTTGTATAATGGTAGCATCCAGAGTAGTATGATTTCGGCAGGGTCCCTTGGTTTTTGTCAACAGATGAAAGAAATAAATGAAAATTAATAACTGCAGGGATAAAATGAAAAGATAATGGGGTTTACTCTACATAACACATGACTAATGACTATTTCTGAGTTTAAGACAATGTAATTTAGTAGGGTTATCCACCGTCCTTTCAATCAAGCTGACAGTCTGTGCAAAAAAAGTAAGATCCAAAGGTAGACTGGCAGACAGTAGAAAAAATGATGGAGGGACTAATGAACAAGCTTTGTGTGTGTATGTGTGTGTGTGCTACATTTACTTTAATAGAAACTCACATTTATATTTTAATATAAAGTAAATTTAATACTTTAATATAAAACAAATTATGCAAATGCTAATAATGCTCATGATAACATCTGCTAATAGGGTGACACTTTATAAATACCCAGTGTTTTATGATTTTAATGAGGGTAATACCCTTTGTATTTATTCAGTCAAGAATAGCTATTGTATTACAAGAGCACTTTTTGTTCTATAAAACCTAGTAATGAATAATATCACCTTTTAATTTATTTCTTGCAGTTTTACAACAGGTATGCAGGCTATGTTTAAAGGATAAATAAATGAAAATTAATCAGAGGGAAAATTGCAGTTGGGGTGTTTGAACTTACAATGAAATTTCATAGTTTGGAAAAGGTTTTTGAAAAGGAAAAGTTCACATCATGCATTAACAACACTTGAAGTAAAAGTTCTTCAGAAACTGTGTTTAATACTTCTACAATGAAAATATAAATAGGAAATTATGTATAATTAAGCTATACAAAGGAGACTGGGTGGTGGTACATCTGCAGTCTCAGATGCCATCTCCTCGAAAGGGAAAAGGAAACAAAAAGTTTAGCAAAATCAAATAACCCTTCATCTTTCATTTAAGGAGAAAGTATTTATACTGATATAACCTAGCAGAAATAATTTGCACACCTTGAACATTAAAGTGCCCTACAAAAATCTATTTTCTTCCTTATGTGGTATTGAACACATTTAATTCCAGCACTCTGGAAGCAGAGATATGTCTTTCTGAGTTTGAGACCAGCATGGGCTACATCACAATGTCTAAGACAGTGAACAGCCAGGGCTACACAGACAGACTGTCTCTCACAGAACTAAATGAGAACAACAACAACAAAAAAAAAAAACTAGTATCTAATTGAAATGCACAGGATGCAGTGTCTTGTGTTAAAACAACCAGAGCTGTAAGGTGTTCTTCTTCCTCATTCATACATATGCTCATTTACAAGCATTTATTAGCTACCTATGGAAATGACCATCAGTAGTTTGTTAAAACATTAAATGAATTATTCAGTATCCCATGCTTAATGGATGGCTGATGTCAATGCAGAATTCTGTCTTTACTCTTTTGACATTTTTGTCTTTTTTAAAATAATTATTTCTTTGTGCTAACTTACCCAATCAGTTCAAAGCAGTGAAAGCTTTAATTCCAGTAAATAAAAGAACGATAAAAGTAATGTGAACTGTAGGTCCCGGGCAGCTTGGTACACACCTGCCAAGACAGGCTCAATAGAGACCAACCAAAAAGTAGGCCTGAGTCTCAGTTTACACTAAGCCAACACCTGACTCCAGAAAAAAAAAAACCCACAAACTGGAACCACCCAGGCAACATCCAGGAATGGACCAACCAGCATCCAAAGGAAATACCTAACAATCCATCTATTATAGATAGGATTACCTAATGCCCCTTAGCCCAGCACACACCCATCCCTTTTCATCAGGATGCCCATAGACAAAAGTTAGCCAATCAGGGGTCCTTAACCTTAGAAATCCCTCACCCTAACCTCTGCTATTATAGAAACTTCACCCCAACTGAGCTCAAGGCTTTCTGAATGTGCCAATGCATTGGACGTATGGAAAGTCCCATTTCGAACTTTAATAAAAGCTCTTTGCTATTACATATGGTATTACGTTCTCTGTAGTGGTTTTTGGGGGTCCCTGTTATCTGGGAATAACATGAACATTTTAATTTGAAATGTTTCTTTTCACATGTTTAAGATTATTTAACAGCACCTTGCCCTTCTCACTCTTAGCACCCACCCCACTATTTAATCTACTGAAGCACAAGAAACTGGTGTGTGTGTGTGTGTGTGTGTGTGTGTGTGTGTGTGTGTGAAAGTGTGCCAGTATGTATTATATATGGAGGTAAGAAAACAATTACAGGTATCATTCCTCAGGTACTATCCACCCATTTTTGTTTGGTTTTTTTTTGTTGTTGTTTTCTTTTGTTTTTGATACTGGTCTTTCACTGTATTGAAACTCACCAATTAAGCTAGACTTTCTTCATAGTGTTCCCAGGGGTTCACGTCTCATTCTCTCACCAGAGCCAAGATCACAAAAGCCTTACTACTCCAAGCTTTATCCATGAGTTCTAGAAATTAAGCTCTAGTCCTTACGCTTGGAAGGAAAACACTTTACCAAACGAGCCATCAACTCTGCCCTTGGGATATCTATCTTTCTCATATCTAGTTTCTTGAGTTCTTTATATATTTTGTGTATTAGCCCTATGTTGGCTAATGCCTTGCTAAAATCTTTTCCTATTCTGTAGGCTTCCGCTTTGTCCTATTGAAGGTGTTCTTTGTCTTTAAGAACCTTTTCAGTTTCATGAGGTCCCATTTATTAATTGTTGATCTTAGTGCCTGTACTATCACTGTTCTATTTAGAAAGTAGTGTCCTGTGCCAATGTATTCAAGGTAATTCTACTTCTCTTTGATTAGGTTCAACGTGTCTAGTTTTATGTTGAGGTCCTTGAATTTTGTGCACGCTGATAAATACAGTAGCATGTGCTGGGGCAATGGTTGCATGCCACTTGTGAGAGTGGCCAACCAATGTTTGGTCTGTCTTGAGGTTCATACTGTGAGAGGGAGGTCATGCCCTACACTGCTTGTATGTCCAGGAACCAGAGATTGGATAGCCCAGAGACCTAGTATGTTGCCAAATACAATTGGTCAAAATTAAAATAATAAATGAGAAAAGGAAGTCAGTGATACGATTCTTACTGATATGGTCATTAGGGTGATGCTTTGGTTAGTCATTACCAGAGAAGAATCCTCCAGCAGCAGATAGGAGCAGGTTCAGAGACCCACAGCTGGAGATTATGAAGATAGTGGGTCTAAATTGGAAGTCTTCATTGGGTTCCTCCCTTAAGAGCTCGGGGAACCCAACAGGAGAGGAAAGATTGTAGGAGAAAGAGAGTATGGGTGACACCAGGAGAACATGGCCCACTAAATTAACTAACCTGACTAACACTGGCTCAGAGATTGAAGCAACAAATCTGGGACCTACATGGGTCAGCACCAGGTCCTCTGGGTATATATTATGGTTATTAGCTTGGCATTTTTCAGGGATTTGAGGGATTGCTAACAGTGGGAACAGTGTTATATCTCTGACTCTTTGGTACATTCTTGGAACTCTTTTCCTTCCTATTGGATTTTTTTTTTGGTCCAGGTTCGATATAAGGGCTTTCTTGTTTTGTCCTGTTTGATTGTTTTCTTCTTGGAGGTCTGATCTTTTCTGAAGATGAATCATGTGGAAGAGATTCTGAGAGAGAAGTTAGATATGGGGAAGCTGGAAGGAATGGAGGGAGGGGAAAACTGGTTGAGAGGTATTTTAAGAGACAATAATCCTTTTGAAATTAGCAATAATAGTAATTAATAATAATAAGATATTCAACTTTGCATCAAAGTGTGGTGTTGTGGAAAAAAGCACGCCATTGACTGGTGGACTTTCCTGTCCCAGGTCCCACATCAGGCTTTTGAGAGGGCAGGGGAAGGTCATTTTCATCTTCCAGGTCTCTGCCTCCTACTGCATCCTTGGCATCCTCCTCTTCTTCTTCTTCCTCTTCCAAATTATCATAGAACCATAAAGTGGGGCAGAAATCTGACTTGTCAAAAGGGGTGAAGCCATCATATAAGTCAAGCAGGCTCTAGGAAGGGGTCTTTCCTTCAGTGTCAGGGTGATTGACTGAGGCTCGTGGTCACCCTGGGAATTTGTAACTAATGAGCAGTCTTCGTTTGCAGTGTTTATTTGCAACTTGTCCCTCTTTTACCTATGCTGTTTTGCTGTGTTTCTTGAATGTTATAATTTTGTGTTAGCACCTGTGCATAATTTGCACATACAATATTTCCACAAGTATGAGTTTGGAAATTAACAACCACAGATGTCAAGAAGACTTTTCTTTTAACTAACTGTAATTGTTACAAAATAACTTCCATCTATTTTTCCCCTAAAACCTATTATATAAAATCAGATAAAATAAGAAAAATACTTTTCTTATGATTTCTTTCAACTGGACAGAGAGACAGAACCATACATATTTGAATGTGTACATAGGTATGTATGTGGAGAAACAGAGAGTGTACATAGAGAACTGAAGAGAAATCCACTGTCACCAGTGATGTTCACATTCTAATATCAAATTTGGGGCCCACAGAAGTGGGTCTGTTGAACCTTGACCGAATATGTGGGGGCTGGAAAAATGGGTCCATTCTACCTTGACTGAAGGTCAGATAGTTTAAGCCTACTCTTGCTCTTTCAAAGTTGTTGACAAGTGTTCTCGTATAAAGGGTGACTACAAACAAGATATCTTGACTTAGGGTGTGGGTTATCTGGTATTTTGGGTATTGAGATGGTCCACAGAGGTGGATCTGTTCCACCCTGAACAAATGTCAGAGAATTCAAGTCTATTCCTGCTCCTTCAAGGATATGAGAGGAGTGTTGACTCTGGGAGTGACTGCTTACAGGATACTTGGTCTAAGGTGTACTCACTGCCTTGTCCTGTCTAAAACAACAGAATGCTTAACTCAGGATATAGTAACTTGATGTTTCAAGGATTAAAGCAAATAATCTCTCTGTTTTTATTTTGTGACATCTTAAAGCAGTCTTTTGCTTTCTTCCAACTTTTTGGGTTGGGCTCTATAAGCTTATGGAAAATAAACATGAGCATATTTAGTAGTCACTGGGTTGCCCTCCCAGTTCCATCCTATGTCTCTGTATTTCTTTTGTATCTCTCTTCCTCCTATGTAATATTTCAAATCCACATGCCTCTCCCCTGAAACAAGTGAACCCTGTCAATGCTGGACCCTGACAACAAGTAATCAGTACTGTGCATTTCCTTTAAATTGTGAAAGTCACTAAATATAACACAAAACTTAGCCAAATTTCCTTCTAGGAAACTGCCTTCTGAAGGTCTCATCTACATTTTGTGCCTTTCTATTGTATCATGATGCTGCTATTCATGTTTGCTGTGTTGATACTTCTCTGGATAATATTTTTTATTCACTTTGGGGCTCAAGCCTTCCCTGTAGCTACTTCTCTGGCCTTGAAAATAATGACCATGTTTATTATTCCTAGTAACTTCAGAAAGTATCCAAGGGATTGTTAAGATATCAATTAAATTTAGAAAATTTAACTCATGATTTAAAGTCATGCCTATTTAAGGTATTAAAAAGTCAAAATTAGAAATGTTTTTGTAATTTCTCTGTGATTTGACTGAAGTAACGTTCTCTGCTGTGGAAGGAGGTGATAGTCTAGATTATTATTAAATATCATTCCTAGTTACATGCCTTGGAACTCAGTACTTTTAAACATTAAGCATCATGGTGAAAATAAAGTAGAAAGTTTTTTAAGTGACAATGAAAAAAATCACCTTTAAATAAAAAAAACAAGTCTGCTAATTGCAAGCAGAATTCTCCAGTCACTTTTCATGATGGTATTTAGACTATCCGTGAGTTTTGCTTTCTCTCCTCAAAGAAACTACTCTTGTAAGCAGACAATTTCTACTCCTGCCTAAGTGCCGACATGATTTATTTTGTGTGCTAGTTTGGAGACTCTCACAGATATCCTCTGGTTAATGTTGCCCCTCTATGTCTGTGGAACTTAGTGACACTGCTATTAATCATGTTGAATCAAGGTATGGAAAGTAAGCCAGAAAGAAAATACATCCACTCTCTAAAATTGAACCCTCCCTCAACTCAGTCCCATTATAATAACCTAATAATAATGAAGGTTTATCAGAAAGACCAAGGTGTTATGCAGGGAATATTTTACTTTTTAAAAAGTTTGAGTAGAAGTCTAATTTGTGGGTATCATTAGTTTTTACTTTCTCTCACTGCATGTCATGTGGAGCATTTAAGAAGTATTTAGAAACCATTTCCTAAAAATTACTAATTTTCCAGTTACTTATATATGGAGGTATAATGGATAGAAATTGTAACTAACTAAAAGGAACTTACACATTCAGAAACCCAGAAGCACTCTTGTCTCGGGGACGTAGGGTTCTCGCCAGAACTCCTCCAACTGAAATGTAATGGACCCACTGGGTATAAGAAAAGACTAGAGTAGATTTGGATCCCACACCTGTTTCAGTCTCTCGACTTATTTTCTGTCCTGGATCCTTCCCTTTAAAACCAAGTTTTCTTTCTAATTTGTTTATAACACCAAGAACCTTGAAGTATTAGCTTTTGTACTGGACCATCATCAGGAGCTTTGTTGACAACCTGGGTCAACATCCAATGAGAAAGAGGGAAGACCTCCACAAAGTGATTATCATTAGCTAACCAGCAACCAAACAATGAATGGTTCAGCCTAAGAAAAATGCTGCCTATGGATATTTAATTATATATATTAATTATTAAATAAAAAGTTGCTCTGAATACAATGAGTGAGTAAATAAACAAATAAGTAAATAAATTGATGTTCATGGCTGAGGAGATACTTAACTATTCCTCTCTGAAATATAAGAGCATTACCTTACATAGGGCCAATGTCATCATTCATCTATCTGTTTTGTATAATTGTGTTCAAAATGTGATTCAATTAAGTCATGAAATTACATTAGATCATTGTATCTTTTTAATGACTCTTAATCTTAGACAACCCTTCTGTTATAATAATTTAGTTTTACTATGAAATTTCTCAATATGGATTAATATTATTTCTTCTCTATTCCTAAAATTTTATTTGATCTTGTATATACTTTGCTTTTACACACAATTTTGAAGTCATGACATTTGATTACAGTCACGAATATTAAATTATGGGCTGGAGAGATGGCTCAGTGGTTAAGAGCATTGCCTGCTCTTCCAAA
>LOEQ01008887.1:56852-69456 GCA_001685075.1 Bramus lutescens | reverse complement strand
GCCTCCATAGGCTCCAACTGTAACACATTTTTCTTAACTAGTGATTGTTGAGGAGGGTCTGCCTATTGTGGGTGGGGCCATCTCTGGGTTCGCCCTGGTTTCTATAAAAAAGCAAACTGAGCACGCCATAGGGAGCAAGACAGTAAGCAGCAACCATCCGTGGCCTCTGCATCAGCTCCTGCCTCCAGGTTCCTGCCCTGTTTGAGTTCCTGTCCTGACTTCCTTAGATGATAACAGTGATGTAGAAGCAGAAGCCAAATAAACTCTGTCCTCCCAAGTTGCTTTGGTCGTGGTCTTTCATCACAGCATGGGTAATCCTAGCTAAGACAAGTTGGTGTCATGGTAATGGGTTACTGCTGTGACAGACCTAACCATTTTGTTTGGGGAGGATTGTGGAGCAACTCTGGAACTCTGGACTAGAAAAGCCACTGAGTTTTTAGAGTTCAGTGAACTGTTCTTTAAGAGTTTGGAAGCTTTTGAGAGCACTGTGGACAATGGATGCCTGGACTGTGACGTTTCAGAGGGAAGCAAAGACCCAACAGGCCTTTTGTGTGAAGAATCTGTGGTTCTGAGCAGCTGGAGCTGAAGAATCAGCTGTGAATAACAAGAGACCAGAACCACTGAAGTAAAACCTTTGCTTTGCTGGGCTTAATGGATGCTTATCAGCTGGGCTGAAGTATCTGCTGTATTTCAGAAGAGACTAGCGTCATTGAGGTGAAGTCTTCTGGGAAGTGTTTCCTTGGGGTAGGACACAAGCTATTGCAGAGGAGGTTAAGGGTCTACCTCCTGCTGGCAACCAAACTTGGTAGTCTAAGAATCACTCATGTGGTGCTGGTTTTGAAGGCATGAAGGGGCAATGGAGAGCACCTGAGACTTGGCCCTGTGTGGCAGGGCTGGAGTTCCTGCAAAGAGCCCAGGAGAGGATCCTGGTCAAAGTGCAGCCTACTTGCAGCATTGCCAAAACTATGGGATGATCAGATCACCAAGAACAGGAGCATGGGTGGAGCGGAGCCAGCTGTAGCCTAGACGACAAACCGTGCTGCAGAGGGTGGAGCCTGAGAAGTGAGATCCAGAAGACTGTGAGTAAAGTCCAGATAATTGGACACTGAGTTCTTTTTTTATTGTTTTAAGTTTAGCTACACATTTTCTTCCACTCCCCTCCCTTCTTCCCTCTCCTCTCTTCTACCCTGTCTCATGAGTCTCACATGGACATTGAGTTATTTACACATGCACAATTTGTTTTATTTCACTTTGTTCAGATTGTGACTGTGCCCTGCTTCTCCCCTCGGGAAGAAAGAAAGTATTTTTGTTAGTATTTTCTTATTAATTAAAATTTTCATTTATAATACCTTCTGACCGCAATTTCCCCTCCCCCCTCTCCTCCCAGGCCTCCCCTGCTTCCCTTCTGCTCCCCAGCCACTCCTCCTCTGTTTCTGTTCTGAAAGGGACAGGCCTCCAATGGGTGCCAACAAAGCATGGTATATAGAACTGAGATAGAGTATTTTTATGTTTTATTTGATAGGAAGCCATAGTTGAGAGACTTTGGATTAAAAAAAAAAGAGAATTTTTAAGTGGTTGAATTTTTAAAGATTTGGAATCTTTATATTGTGATATCAATATTAGTGTGTGTTCTTGGAAGAGCAAGAAAGGAAAGGTTATAACTTAGTAATGATGTGTTTGTGTGTCAAGTTGACAAGGAGTCAATTGTTCTGGGTAGCTTTATGTCAACACAAGCTAGAGTTTCTTGAAAGGGGGGAACTTCATTTGAGAAAAAGTCTCCATAAGTGCCATCTCTAGGGCTTTTTCTTAGTGATTGATGGGTGAGGGCTCATTCCTTTGTGGGTGGTTCCACCGTTGGGCTGGTGGTCCTTCTGTGTCCTTTGCGCCATCTTCTGCCTTCAGATTTTTGCCCAGTTTAAGTTCCTGTCCTGACTTCCTTCATTGTGAACAGATACATGGAAGTATAAGCAACTTTAAACCTTTCCTGTCCAAGTTACATTAGTCACGGTGTTTCATCACAACAATAATAGCCCTAACTAAGACAGTAGTCAACTTCAAAATTGGTTTGTTCTGCCATTGTTAAGGTTTGAATATGAACTGTCTTTGTCAGGTTCCTGTGTTTGAACACTTGACCCCAGATTGACGAGGGTGTTTCTGCAGACTTGGGGAGCCTTGAAGGAGTAAGAGCTGGGTGGTGGCTATCAACAGAGGGAGAGTGGAAGGATCATTGTTCTGTCGCAAGTCTCTCTCTGCTTTCCAGCTACCCCTATGACATGACCAGATGTGCACTTGCTCCTACACCAAGGCAGAAGCCCCACCATCCCTATCTTCTTGCTATGGAACTGTGAGCTGAAAACAAACCCCTTCCCCCTTGTTGCTTATTATAAGATATTTGGTTATAGCAATCAGAAAAGGAACTATGAGTCATGGTCGTGGCAGCTTGATCTAAGTTTGCTCTAACCCTTCTGGAATAATGGCTTTAAATGAGTCACTCTGTGCTTCAAGTTCTCTTTTTTTCCTAGAGTAAACATATTTGTTTGTGGAGACTACGTGGACTTTTTAACAAGCATTTTCATGCCTGTGTTTGCCTCATAGACTAGGTTGATAGTCTCAGAACAGTATACCTCCTAAGCCCTGTAGAGAAACATGCGCTCTGCTATTATTACCACAGGAAAATACAGTGATGAGCGTAAGGTGAGGTGACCCGGCCAGTGGCCATTGTCTCAGAGTCATTTTTAAGAATTGTTCCATTTGATTTTAAAATACATTTCAGTGACAATAAATAATAACAGCATAGGTAGCATAAATAATAACAAATAATAATAAACCAGAAGCCATTGGTCAGTGAACCAGAAGACCTGGCACTGTCAGAGGAGTGTGTGTGTTTATACTTAACTCTTTCTGAACTAATTCATCTTTCAGTTGCATATTGATGTGATTTAATTCTCAAGGGTTGCCCACAGGTTCATGTGTTCCAATACTGACTTCTCAGTTGGTGGCGCCATGTTGAAATGGCTAAGAATCTGCAGGAGGTGGAGCCTTGCTAGAGGAAGTGCCTCCCTCCCCTGTGTTTTACTTCCTGTTCACTTCCTACCTCCTGACTACTGATGTATTATGACTCAGTCTATCTCTTGCTTCTGCAGCCGTGCCTTTCTCACCCTAAGGGGGAAGCAGAGATTTTGTAAACAAAATCACTTCTTGTCAGCCATTTGTCCATGGCACTGAGAAAAGTAACTATTACAGATGTTGTGTCTATAATGTCCATGTTTCAGAGAGCTAGCAAGCACAGCGCATACCTTAAATCAGGTAATGTTATTGAAAAGTCAGTATCAGAAGACACTTTACCTCCTCAATACTTGTGTTTTAATGGAACAAAAACATGCCGGACGATGGCTAACCTGTACCAGAAATGAAAGAGCATAACAAGTCCTTAAGAACTTCATGGTTTAATGGAACATACCATTAGAAACACATTGAGAATAGTCTCCAGTCAGTGCTGTGAAGTGGTAGCTGAGTCGGGAAGGATGATGTAGAGGGCATTCAGGGTTGTAAGCCCACAGAGGGTTTTCTTAAGTGGGGCATTGCCGCATCTTGAGAAAAAGAACATAATGAGAACAGATTAAAATGCAAATGCTAGTTCTGTCACAGGTTGTGTGCTTTGAATATACGGCCTAAGTGTGTTGAGCTTATGGTTCCTCATCCGTGAAATGGAGTCAGTTATATGGACTTAGGAATATATGTCCACCGTGGGATGATTCATAAATGGCAGCCACTGTTTGATGGGCGGAGATGAAACAAAAGTGGTAGTGAGCTCTGTCACAAATGCAGGAAAGCACAGGATACGGGAAGCCTTTGAATAGTTTTGTGTTTAGAGTTGAGCTTGTACATTTCAGAGTGGGTCCAAACTCAAGGCTACATCCATGTACACTTGTTCTCGGTGAGCAATTTCTGACACATTCATGGTGATATTTACTTCACTTGTCACACCCAGGAAATCCTAGAAGTTAAATGAAGTGTGTCTGCATCTAGACTTGAGTCAACAAAACATCTGACCTTGTTTATAATATCATAAGACAATGTATCGTTAATCTGCAGTTAGTCCCTGAGCTGGCAGATGAATGGTATCTCTCTTCAAACCATTGGATGATACAATTTTTCATTTGGTGCTCAGAAAGCACATTGAGGAACCACCTAGTAGCTCTACTTTAAAATTTTTAATACAATTTCCAGAAGTCTGCATAATTCCCAAAGAGAATTCTTAGTAGGTTAGTGAAAAGATGAACTAAATCATTAGCAGTACAGCTAATTCCATCTTGAAGGGCAGGACGGAGAAACCTGGGCAGCCTGGCACTGGAGGCTCACTGAATTATTGATTAGCTTTGCTCTTAGTTAGCACATGGCTTGACCTCATAAGAATCCCTGCCTTAGGCAGGAAACAAAGAGCAGGATTTACAAAAGAGATCATCTTTCTGAGCGCTCAGGTTCTCTTCGTAATCTTTCTCATATCTTCTTGAGAACTTTAATATATTAAAAATCATATTCACTTACTATTTTATTTTGTGCATGTATCTTTTTAATAAAAATAATAAGTGTGACTCTTCATGCCTCTTAATAAGTATTAATAGTATTCTAGTAATAGAGTGTAATTATATTCTAAATTAAATTATTAATGTGTTAAATTATATTAATAGACATTAATGATATCCATAAATATTTTAATAAATATGGTTCAGTTGGAAGGAAGCACATTAAATATAAATATTATAGGTTTATACACGAGGACCTTGAGGTTCAAAATTTTCAGAAACCCAAGTGGAGGCTCTCAGCTGTCCATGGTTGGTTGCCAAAGCGAGCATACTTATTACTCTTGGCCAAAGGGTGATCTGATGGGAAAACGCTGCCTGAAAGGTCACGAAACCTGGATATTATTTCCAAACTCACTAGTTCTTAATCCCTTATCTTTGGGCAAAACACAAAACGTCATTAAAAAATGCCAGAAGCTCTTAATTTGACTGCTGTGAAGTTCATGTCAGAAAACAAATATGTAAGCATTTTATCAATGAAGAAATATTATGCAAATAAATGCAAATACAAACATTGTTAATTACTTAGGCATTCACCGCATCTTATTTCGTTCATACCTTTACAGCTTGCTGCAGCCCTTGGCACAGTTCCATTGCCACTCAGCCAAGGTGGTTGGGTGAATTTGTATTTACTATTCACTGTCCAGTGAAACTTGCGTGGCCCACTCTCTAGACACTGAGAATTCAAGGATAAGTGAAATGTGGCCCCTGACTGCTGAGCATAGCCCCATAGGGATGTGAAAGTCAGGTCTCAGTTTTTGCACTCAATGCTCTCTGTAATGGGGAATACACATCATGATAAACAAACAGGGACCACAGCAAGCAGAGAAGCACAGGGGAAGCAGAGATTCTGATTTCAGATGAACGTCCATCCCAGGCTCCATGAACCAATGTCCTATCGTGACAAGTGGCTCCAAAATCACTTTCTTAGCAGCTCTGGGAATCTGTGCCTCTTTGGAATTTAATGGAAAAAGAGAGTTCCCAGAAGGAACTAAACAAGGTATTTGCTAAAGCTGGCACAGAATAGGCACCAAAAATCAAACTCTTAAGTAAGAGCCGTTAGGTCTCAGGTGAAGTAACAGACAAACTTTCTGTTTCCTTGGTAGCTGATGGGATTTCGTGACACCCACACACCACTGACTTGTTTTTGATGCCAACAAAGGAATTGCTTTCATTTCAAGAATAAAATGTGGCTCTTTAAGAACAATGGATTTGTACAGGCTCTTCCTACAGTTTAGACAAACTCAAGATTCTTGATAGGATCACTTTGAAGAGAAGAAAGAAAATCTTCCCATTTGTATTCTCAGGGAAGCTTTCTCTGGTAGGAAACGGGGACAAACTGTCCCTGGACTGCCTGCGAAAAGAACAATCATTTATTCTCAAAGGTCCCCAAAGGCAACAAGCACATGTTTTAGCTTGACTCTCGTAAACATGGATAAGAATGGCTTCAGTTTTCAGATAGTTGCTGGTTACCTATAGACAGAAAGAGCCACAGTACATGCCTCCTTGATTTCTTAGCCAACTCTGGATGTTCAGGAAATGTATTCTAAAATTGCATTGTGTATCAGTGTTATGCTTTCATGTTGGTTGTCCACTGTTTGGTTGCAAACTACCCTAATAGTTTATGCCTTGAAATAATAACTTGTGTGTATGTATGTACATGTGTGTGCAGGTACACACATGTGGGAGGGAGCATGTAAAAATCAGAGGACACCGGTGGTTGTCAGTCCTCAAGCATTACCAAGCTTTTAGATTTTTTATTTTTTAAGACAGGATCTCTCTGGCCTGAAAATCAACAAGTAGGCTAGGCTGCCTGGCCAGAGAGTCCCCAGGAATCTGCCTGTCTCCCTTCCTGAGATAAGAGATGCTTGCCCATCCCAGAACCATGTCCAGTTTTTTTTTTTTTCCCGGTGTGAGATCAGGGAAGTGAACTGAGATTGTTAGGCTTGCAAAGCAAGGGCTTTCCTGATTAATTGATTCTCCCAAGCCCTGAAACAAGACATTTTAAAGGTCTTTCCTCTACAATTTTGGTTTAGCTTGATGGTTCTTGATGTAGGAGTCCCCTCTGTGTGCTATAATTACCATTAATGAATAAAGAAACTTCCTTTGCCTGTTGATAGGGCAGAACTTAGGTAGGCGGGGAGGACTGGACTGAATTCTGGGAGAAAAAAGGACAGAGTAAGAGAGTTGCCATAAATCTGCCGCTGGAGATGTGCTGAAACTTTGCTGGTAGGCCACGACCTCATGGTGATACACAGATTAATGGAGATGGGTTAAATTAAGATGGAAGAGTTAGCCAATAAGAAATTAGAGCTAATGGGCCAAGCAGTGTTTTAAATAATATAGTTTAAGTGTGGTTATTTTGGTTATGGGTGGCCAGGATGAACAAGTAGCCTCTCCTCCTGCAGGTTCTTACTTCAAGTTGTGAGGATGTAGCCAGGGAATGAATGATGCTGGAGTCACAAGAGGTTCACCTGAGTGAGAGATACAAGGTGGATCACTTCTGTGGCTGGCAGGTGATGCTGCCTACTGATAGGTCTTCATGTCTTTGTGAGACTTGACCATTCACCATGTGGTGGCTGAATTCAAAAGTGAGTCACTGAAACCTTAAGGCAGAATCTGGAAAGTTCTACGGAGTGCCTTGCTCTGTTTCAGTGGAGTGATACAGGGAAATGGGTAGAACTGCTTAGCTTCACAGTGCTCAGCCACTTCCTGTCTGAGGCATCTTGAGACCTATTTGCATTTTCATCTATCCATCTCTACAATGGGGAAGTTTAACACCTCTTACAGTGTTGCTGAGACAGTTAAAGCATTAGTTAAATCATTAATCATTAGCCACCTTCAATTTTACTGGAGTTTTAGTGGTGTGAGTTGTTTTCTTTGGTTTCTCCTGTTTTGTCTGTCTGAAGACAGGACCTCGCTTACAGTATAGGCTTATGCCTATTTATGGAATACATTGGAGAACATCATTTTGGAGGCTGTTTGTCTCTCCAAACACACTGGTTAGTAATAGGAACTCGAATCAAAGGACACACCTGGAACAGGATGTCTGAAAGCAGAGTTTGGACTTTCAGTTTTCTAGAAATAGTACAGCAAATACCATAGACTGAGTAGCTCAAATTGCATTTTAAAAAATAGTTCTGAAGTATCTTAAGTTCAAGAACAAAGTGCTGGTAAGGTTTATTCCTTTTGAGAGCTGTCTTGACTTATGTGTAGGAATCTGCTTTGCTTGTCTTCATAGACATTTCCTCAGTGTGTTCAAGGCCTTGGTGTGTATATGTGTGTGTGTTCAAACTCCCTCCTCTAAGACCCTAGTCGCATTGGATTGGAGCCCTTTCTTATGCTTTCGTTTTCCTTGTATCAATTCCAAAGTTGCTCTAACCCAATAGAATTAGATTCTGAGATAGGTTGCTTTAATGATACACTGTATAAAATTATGCCATTTCATAACAACCATAACTACAGAGTATTCCAGAAAGATCCATCAGGGAACCATGAGGGAGCTGCTATCCTAAGAGTAGATGAAGTCTGAATTGATCTATGCTTGGTGTGAGCGGTGGGAGACCTTGTTATATTAATATCCTCAGGGTTATTACAGATCTGACTGCAGAATATTGATGGGCACCATCGCGACATACACAGGGCATTTTCCTCTTTAACTTATGGCTAATCATTACAAACTTTGGCTATGCAATGCAGTCACAGGTCACAGTGCTTTTGAAAACCGGTGATCTTGTTCTGTGGAAGACCATCACTCTTAATGGATATTTTTCTTAAGTGTCAGCTAACACAAGTTATTATTTTGGATTTCAGCGAGGCAGCATCATGACAAACAGGAAACGAGGAAAACACACACAGGATAACTTAGTGTCTTATGGGAACATAGCAGGGACTGCTTCCATTTAATTTTGCTGTTATCCAGTGATGAATGTTGGCCATATTCTGACAGCAACATTTAAAAGTACGATTAATTGGGCAATTTTCTGAATGAATGACTGACTTTTATTGGATTTGTTTCCTTTTTAATTATTTTTTGGCATGGAGACTGGCTTTTCATTCCAATCGAAAGAAAAACCATATTGCTAAGTGGCACAAATAAAATGATCATACACTGTGTTAGTTAAAATAAATGTACTTGCTGCAAACTTGTTTTAGGTTCAGTGGCAGATGTGAAGATGTGGAGATGGCTATCAAATGGTACCCTTTTCAAAAAATGTCCTCATTTGGTTCAACACTTAAATTTTGAAATTATTATGCCACCAGCAACTTGCTTCATCCAGGTCTCAAAGATCTTTGACAATGACCCCGATGTGTTTCAGGCTATAATTACTCTCTTTCTATTTTAGTATCTTCTTTCTGCATGTGACTATAAAATGACATTATCTCCATTTAAATGCCAATCATCAATCTTATAAACCTCAGAATAAAATTAAGGATTAAAATGTGTTCGCCAGAGGGTGGTGGGGGTGGTGTGAATATACTCACAGTATGTTATATGCCTATGTAAAATGTCACAATGTCACAAAGAAGCTCATTGTATTACTGAATTAATATATGCAACAATAATAAAAACATACTAGCCATCACTAATGTGTGTTCATACACTCTAGGTTTTTATTGTATGAATAAATAATTTTATTGTATGAGTGTTGACTTGCCATTATGGTATTTATTTCCAGCTTAGTTTCAAAGAACGCTAGACACACATCTCAGAGAGTTCCCCCTTTATCTTGGATGCTGTTTTTTACCCCCATTTCCCAGCATTCTGTTGATGAGAAGGAGCTTCGTCTTTATTGATCCTGTCTAGGATTTCTGTCTAGGATTTTTGATGTGGCTGAAACTCACATGTGAGTGATGGGGAGATGCAGCTAGCGTGGTGTTTAAATAGAGATTTGGAAACTTAGATGGAAACCAGAATGCAGTTTGGTGCGTTTGGGTGTGTTTTTCTGAGTGACATAGTAGGAATTGAGTCTCCGGAATGATCAGAAGGGAAGGAACATCACCAGTAGGTTCCTTGATTAACTGTTCACTTGAGTTGTCTACATACTGAAACTTTGTATTCCTAATGTCCTTTACGTCCTCATTAAAGACTTAGCTATTTTACATACCCCTTGAGAACTTGGACTCACTAATGTTTTCACATACTTAACACCATATTGAGACATCAAATCCTAGGGTAATAACAATTACCTTTGTGGTAGAAGCGCAAGAGAGCAAGATTCCTCTCTGATGCAATTCTCCTCCCTACCCAGGTTATCCTTAACATGTGTAAATATCACTGGTTCTTCTGTGGCCTCTAGTAGATTCCAAGAGAAAGCTGCAGCATTGTAAACACATCTGTATGACCCCCTTTATCACTTTGCCCATCATCCTAGCTCTCGCATTCTCCCAGTCTTAGTACTACTCTGGGTTGGCTAGCTGATTGAAGGCATCTACAAATCCCACAGCTTTACAGAGTAGATACTGTTGCTCGCTCACGTCCAACTAAACCCAAAAGGTTTCCCAGATAATGACACTGGGACCTTGGCTGTTGCCTTCCTGTATTGTGTTCTGCCAGTATGGCTTTGGGGGGACTCTATTATGTCCTCTGGGTCCACACTGTGTATCAGGGAAGCAAGAGAGCGTCGAGAATTGGAAGACAGGCATGTTAGTTTTAAGAACGATTGTGTACTTGTTTTATATTACTGCTATAACAAACACCTCATTTTTTTTTGCTGAAAATAAAATTGCCACCTGATGGTTCTGAAAACCCAACATCCTAAATCTGAGGTGTCAGCAAGAGAAAGATTCCAAGCCACACTGTCTGACAGCAAGGCTCAGTCTCCAAGCTCTGTTACCTCCGCTTTCACCCCACTTTTCTGTTGACAGTGACCTTGAAAGTTGTCAGTGCTTCTGTTAAGAAGAACCACTGTCTTCTTGCTCGCTTCTCCTAGCTTGTTGCTCTTTTCTGTTTTAATTTCCAGCCTGTTATTTTTAACAGAATACCAAACATATTTATTCTGCCTCACAAAACATGGGAAACAAGAAAAGATACAAACTGGCCTCAAACATTAAGTAATTAACTTAACACACTTAAAAACATTATGCCCACTTGCCATGAACTTTCCTAATACATTCTCCTCATTTATGTCTTTACTTCATCAGAAGCTGATAATTTGTGGACCAGTACCTGTCCATGTACCTTAAGGACACCGGTTTTGCATCTCTGAACACAGAACAGCATCCCTCATGCTCCATGCCTTCACATCTCTCCATCCACCCTTGACTGTAAACCGTTATTGCTTCAAAAGGGTCAGAGCTTTGGAAAGGGCTCATTTTTTTTTCTGATTACTCAGTGAAATTGATAGCAATTCTTTATTTGCCCAAGTTCCATTTCTTTCTTGTATTCCATCATTTCCATCAGTAAGCAGAGTAATCAATAGGGGCATCATGACTCTCTTCTCTCCTGACCCCAATATTATGAAAACATAAATACTTCTGGACCTTTACCTCTTGGTACCTTCTTAAAAGGTACATTGACAAATCATTGATCTATATCTATGGATATTTATAGGATACAGAAACATGTTTGATGTACTTATGCAAAGCAAAATGAGGCTAGCTGTTTCTCTTGTTTAAGAAAAAATCATGGGAAAGGTTCATAGGGGAAAACTTATGCTATGGTGGGCCTTGCATATCTTCTATTTCATCCACAGTGCTGGTCCCACATGAAAGAGGACCATGTGTTGCTGGTCTTCACAGATGGATGCTGAAGGATTAAACTGCCTAACCTTTCTAATGCTTTGTTCCCCAGCTCTCTTCCTGGTTCCAAAGCTTTCACAGCACAGTTCAGCAAGGCTGATGGATTTGAGTTCAGAGATGCTGCCTCTCTCCCCATCATCATTAAAGGCTGCAGTAACTGGGCTGGACCCAACATCAGGCTTGAAGTCTTCCAACCACTCAACCCTCCAACAGACACAGTTAACTACTATTTCTCACAAAGTATTTTTTTCAATTTCTGCCTTATATAAGCTAATGGCAATTAATTTTAAAGTATGATTTATTAGCCAATGCCAAGCCTTTAGTAAACATTTAGATCCATTGCTGGTTTTGTTTTTCCTCTTCTGTTTCATCTTTCCAATTTAAAAATTCTGGTTTGTATGCATGACTTATCACTTACAAAGTCTTGATCCTCATTGCTCCTACAATTCTATTTTCATACCAACAGATTTCATGTCTTTTAAAATTAACTTAGCTAAGTTTTTTGTTACCTTTTTATCCTGTGAAAACTTAAAAAATATTATCTTAATTTCCCCCCTTATCTAATTTCCTCCACTTTGCAGACAGAACCCTATATTACTTTGAAGTGCATTAATGTAATTACCTTTCTTCTCATCTATTTGTTTGGCAAAATAATCATCTTTTGACATGGCTGCCTTTCAGCCTCCACCAGAACATACTTTTCTTTCATCTTCCAAAGAGCCACCTACTGGTCTGCATCTATCCAATCCTGGGGAGGACAGAGGTCTGGGATTTCCACATACTACTTCTACTGCCTTGGTGTGAGCATAGGCATAGAAGCAGTTTGTAAGATATAATTTACAGGTTAGACATTTCTGCAATTGTCCCATTTCTTTACTTTTCTCTGTTCTTCTTGAATACAAGTGAGGGTAGGCTATGGTGGCACTCATTCTGGTATGGAAGGCTGGGGAGCAAGATAACAAAGATAAGTATGAGATATGAAAGATGTGCTGACCCGTTTACAGAGAATGGTAGGGTGAGCTTTTCTGGTTTGTGTGGAACTTTCTCTCTTGTAGTTATGAAAGTTCTGTGTCTTAGGAGACAGAACTTGGCTTTCTAAGCAAACCAAGATGATTGTTCATCTTTTCTGACCCTGAAGCCTCCTGTCCTTGTGGGACATGGGGGACCAAAGACCTATCCTGAAAATATATATTCAGGGTTGGATTTCTTCTTTGCCCCGTAAAAGCAACAGCACTCCTTAATTGCACGTGTGGGTATGCGTGTGTGTGTGTGTGTGTGTG
>LOEQ01008887.1:33418-45571 GCA_001685075.1 Bramus lutescens | reverse complement strand
GTTGTCCCTTCTAACCTTATAAAAACAGTGCGTAGTGACTCAAGGGATCACCGACAGCAAAGACTGAGAGGAAGTGTTTGCAGTGTGTGGGGAGGGGCTGGGTTCAAGACTGTGTTTTTGTCTGTTAACAAAGTGTCTGATTGAGCCTTTCTGAAATATGACCTTTTCAAAACTTGTTTTTTCTCACCTATGAAATAGTAGGGAGCTGAGAGGATCACATGAAATACTGAACATGATGTCATGTACTGCTATGATCATGTAGATGCTGTGAGGTCACATGATATGCTATGCATGATGTCACATGTAAAGCCCCTGGCACCAAAAAATACTGAATAAATATACTACCTCCAATTAAAATTTATCATAGCAATATGGATTTTTGACCAAAGTTACCACTATCTAGAGAGTTTTGTGTTAATCATTGTCTAGTCTATTGCTGCAAAGAGACACCATGACCACAGTAACTCTTATAAAAGAAAACGTTTAATTGCCGTAATGATAGGACGTGGCAGCGTGCAGCCAGACAGGCTGCTGGAGAAGGAACTGAGAGTCCTGTATCATGATTAGCAGGCAATAGGAAGTAAACTGAAACAGGAGTGGCTTAAGCACAGGAAACCTCAAAGCCCGCCCCCACAATGACACATTTCCTACAAGGCCACATCTACTTCAACAAAGTCATATCTCCTAATAGTGCCATTCCCTATGAGCTTATGGGCGCAAATTATTTTCCAACTGCCATAACCATCTCTTCTGTGACTACACTGTTGGATTAGGATATCATCCTATATGTGTGGTATATATGTGTGTGTATATGTGTGTGTGTTAGTATATATGCATGTTGTGTGTATGTGTGTGTGCATGTTTATGTATGTGTATGTATACTCAGAAAAATATTTTTTGATGCTCAGTCTTTTGACAATAGTAACTACTGGGAATTTATCCAAGGAGTATGAATGATGTACATACAGCATTAATAGACTCAATAGATGTGGCAAAACTTATAGTCTAAATCTGAAGCATGTTCCTTAGCTTGCAGCCCCATTGATCCTCCTCAGCCCAGAAGACAGGATCTATGGCATCATGGATTTTCTGACATGTGTATTTTTTTAAGGAAAAGTAGTTATGATTTTCCAAGGTCAAGCATAAATAAACCAAAGGAAACATTTTCTAGGAGCAAGTTCACTGACAACTACTGTCTATTGCAATTTTAAATCATTCCTCTGACATAAATTAACATGGCAGACATAAGGGTTCAATGTGGACATTTAGTTCTGAGTAAATGTCATCATATATTTTAAAGGGCTTCAGGCACTGAGAGCAGAATAGAAGAACCATGCTTAATAGTCTTAATAAAACCCCTAAGTTGGTAGAAAAAGCCCAAGTCATGTTCAATCTTTAGAAGAGTCCTACCTCAAACAGCTTTACTTAAAGCATAGTACATATGCTTAGAAACATATCTGTCACTCACAAGCTTCAGGGTGTAAGTTGGGTGTCAGCTTTAGGGAACAAATGGGGTGTCAATAACGAAAACTAAAACTTCACAGGCTTACAGATTACCATAGCTCTGAGCACTGAGTTTATGTCCTGGTGAGCATTTCTAGAAATCACTGGGGGGTGATTTGCCTGATTTCAAGAAGAGATTCTGTTCCCATGGCATACATGTCTGCCCAGATTGTTGCTTCAGTTTTCTGGCCACCCTTGGTGCTGTGCTAGATCTATGATGCTTTCTGTAGGACTCCAGCGTCTCTGGACTTAAAACACACCTCTGAACACAGCGTGGTGTCATGCTGAGAGATGTTCTTCTACCTCCCTGTAACAATGCCACGTGGTCCCCATGGAGTAGATGAAGATGATTTCATATTCTCCCTGTAGCATCTCTGCTTCTTAAGGATTTTTGCCATGAGCCCAGTGAGGATAGAGACAGGAAACAGTCTACAGAGAGTCACCAGGCTATCATCACACCAAAGTTTCCCCTTGGTGACTCACAGTTTACTTACTCTCTTGGCTTCTGGGAGAATTTTTCTTTCTCTTAGGACAAATTTCAGCAAGTTCCTCATTCTGCATGAAAATGGCTGTCTGGGAGGATGTCCCATGGTGGTTTAGCGAGATACTCCGGAACATATGGTGTCTCCTTTGCCTCTTCCTTTCCCTCCTCCTCTTTTATTTTTCCAAACAAATAGTTCACGAATGTGTATCAGGTGCCAGCTGCAAGATCATGGTGACGAGAAGGGCCAACAAACCCTGCTCTCCCAGAGAAACCTGTGGTGGAAGTGGGATAAGGAATCAAACACCTTGAGGTATGTAGGATAAAATGTCAGAACTCCCTGTTTTTCAGCAGCATCAGATCCTTAAAGGCAGTCTGTGAGCATCTTGTCCAGGTCACTAGGGTGGTACCTCTGGTTGTTGAGGCCTAATGTAATGACTTTCATTCACATCAATGAAATCCTCTCAGTCCTTTCCTTTCTCTATACTACCATGATGCCCAGTCCTCAACCTTCTCCCGCTGTCTACAGTTGATAAAGCTTTATTCTTCTAGTGACAGTGAGGGAAGACTTCATTCCCAGTCTCTCTCCTTGGTGTATAGATCCCTCTGCCCATGTCTTTCTTTTTATCTCATCTTCTTTGTGGCTTCTTTCTTTCAAACCTCATATTAGATTTATTTGTTTTGGTTGAGTGTTTTGGTTGTCTGTGTATGTACCAATGTGAGCCTTGTGCTCATGGAGCTCTGAAGGTATTGGGTCCCCTTGAACTGGAGTTACAGATCATTGTGAGCCATTATGTGGGTGATAGGAACCAAACCCAGGTCCTCTTAACAGGTGAACCATCCCTCTAGCCATGTGTTCCTCTTTTTACAAGTACAGCCCTCGTATTAAAGCAAGATCTTCCCAGCACTCTGGAGGCAGAGGCAGGAAGGACAGGAGTTCCACCTAGGCTATATAAGGGAAATCACCTCAAATAAACAAATAATCAAAACAAAAACAAACAAAACATGTAAAAGTCAAACTAGTGAAAGCATTTTAACTGGGTGGCCTCCAGGAAGGTTTTAGTTCAAATAAGATTACATTATATTTAAAGATTTAAGCATTTGGAAATATGAATTTTAGTGGCTATTCAATTCAATGTGCAAGATATGGCACAGTCAGAATGTTCATTCTGAAGGCCAGGAATGAGGCATGGGCGTGTATTTGCTGCTACTATCACTGGGTTGAAACTGACTGTGAGGAAATTGGCCGACATCCCTCTCTGAGATGGAGAGGACCCTTGTCTTCAGACTCTAGTAATTAAAGTCAGCTGAGTGTGACTCAAACGCCTATTCAATCTCCTCTTACGCTGTCCTCCTATATTGTAATTTTGCCTAAATTGTTGAGGCTGTGCACAAGCACCACTTTCACAGGAGATGAACACTTTGTGTTGTAAGATCAAAGCTGGCTGGTTTTTACAGAGCCGGCAAGGCTCCTGATGGGTTCTGATGGCAGTGCCTTCTCTTTCTCATGTAGTTTCTTTCTGAGAAGCTTTTGGCATTGTCCTAGAGGAGTTTACAGTGCATTTCCAAGCACATCAAAGAGACTGGCCTTGATTGAATAACAACACTGATAAACAAGGGAAGAGTGTCTTCTGATGTGTTACTACTAAAACACTCTAGAAATGAACTGAAGACACAGCCTTCCATTTCCTTCTCATCTTTGTTACTCAGTGACACCTAAGAGGTCATCGTGTTTTCTTTGAGCTTTTAGTTTTCAAGAGAATATGGTTTTGCCAGTATACCTGGAAAAGTGGGCTCTATTCATTTGGTCAACAGACATTTAGTGAGTGCATCAGCAAACCTCAACATTGTGCTGGACTAAATGTCTGGTCAAAAATGAGAGCAGAATAGTTTATTTGCCAGCAGAGTGTGTATGCATTAGCCCTATGATGGCTAATCTTGATTGTCAACTTGACTACACCTGGAACCAACTAAAACCCAAGCTGTTGTGTGCTTGGATGACAGATTTCTTTTTGTAGTAATCATTTGAAACAGGAACATTCACTCTAAAGCTGGGCCACACCTTTTGGTGGTAGCCCACATAATAGGACATGAAAGAAGAAACTTGGCTCCCCTCCATTTGTTCTCACTTCTGTAGGCAAGTTCTTCTAGTCTGTTGAAACCAACTTCTCCTGAATTCCAACATAGACTGAAGATCATCTGTTATCCAGGATCCTCCAGGATTCCCAAGCCAGGTTAGGACTGCTGAGTCCAGCCTGAACTGTGGACTGAATGACTACCAGATTCTCCACTTTTCCATAGTGAGACTGTCATGTTTAATTACCTGGACAACATCCTGTAGGTCAATCTAATACATCCCCCTTATATATATATATATTAATTCTCTAAGTTCCATTTTAGAGGACCATAACTAATATAGATCCTAAATCCCAGATCGCTGAACTGAGGCATGAAGTCACATGAAGTTCTGACACCTGTCTAGTCCATGCCCAATAATTCACTTATACCTGTAGCTTATGCCACAGGCGAGGGTTGTGAACTTACTCCAAAGACTCTGCCTAGATCTGCTGTCCTATAGTCTGACGACTGAAAACTATATTGTTTCCAATTACTGAAACATGCATAGCCTCCAGAGATAATAGACCCTTGTTATTGCTCCATGCTCGTGGAAAAACATTTCAAACGCAAGCACTCAGCGCCTAAATACCTTGTCTCTGGTGTAACTTTTGCCTTGGCTTCTTTACACCCACCGTGTACCTGATGACTCACATTTTATTAAAATGTGTTTGGAGTGATCTTTCCATGTGTGAGACTTCAAAGTGTTCAAATTCCCTGAGAAACATATTTTAAAATGTTACCTTTTCATCTCATTCTCAGATGATTACTGGAGGCCCGTTTGTTTGTTTTGTTTTGTTTTGTTTTGGCTTTTAGGCCCTTTTGGGGGATGCTTTGTCCCCTTGTCTTCCCAGGTTAGCCTCTCACATACACTTGTGGACCCTGGAAGGTAGAATCTTATCATCAGCCAAGATGACACCACACGGTCTGCCTGTCCATCCACAACACTGGATGTGTTCTGTTGCCTGCTATTCTGGATGGTCTAGAGAGAGCTGTTTCTGGCCATTTAATGGTACAATTGGTATAAAATGTCTTTTGCCCTTTTCTTCACACATTGAGCCTCCTTCCCTCCTTCAGGGTCTTTATACGCCGACTCTTCTAATGGGACTGTGAGCTTTCATTAGCTCTTAAGAGTTCATTACATTTAAACATTTTTAGAGCACAAATGACTGTGATTGGGACTAGATTTAGGTGTCTCTGGTCACTGTCATACTCTTTACAGTGCTCACTCTTCCATTACGTAGGAAGGAGACTGGCAGTTTGGGCTATGTCCACATGGTCAATGTTACCTTCCAGTCAGTCCAAACATCTTTCTCCCTAAACAAAATTCTTAAAAAACGAAATCAAAGGTTCTAGTTAAGTGTCCACTTTTTAAAAACGTCTATATTTCTAGAAGTTGAAGACTGCTTAGCCCTTTTGATATTTTATATTCATTGTGGGAAAGAATGGATTTGATCATGACCTTCTCATGCATGTATAGCAAACGTGATGATCTTCTCCATCTCTCATTGTTTTCTTTCCTTTCTCCTCTCAGTAGTACCCTTTTTCTTTCCAAATACTCCCTGCCTCTGCTTTTGAGTTTTATTTTGCTCATTTGTTGAATTATATATCTTGAATATGAGGGAAAATATACAGTTTTTTGGTGGGGACTGGGTTAATTAACTTAACTGGATGATCTTTGATTTTTGTTTCCCTAAATGGCTTTCATCGCTGACTGAAACTGCCCTGGATTCATATACCATGTTTTCTTTATCCGCTCCTCACTGATAGACATCTATGCTAATTCCACATCTTGCCTATTATGAATAGCTGCAGCAAGCATGGATGTGTGGCTAGCTCTGTGGAAAGCCTAATTGGGGTCTTTCTGTTACACGCCCATGGGTGATCTTGAAAGCTTAAAGATTACAGTGAGCTGAGACTAGCTTGACCAGTGAGAAACAAGTCCAGTGGGAAAGCAAAGCTCTTTAAAATCACATGGACAGAAGGACAATGACTTAAGTGGGTCCAGATTTAGATGTCTCTGGTCACTGTCGTACTCTGTACAGTGTTTGCTCTTCCCATACAGAGGAAGGAGACTGACAGTTTGGGCTGTGTTCACATAGTGTATGTTGCCTTCCAGTTGATCCAAACATCTTTCTCCCTAAACAAAATTCTTAAAAAACTAAATCAAAAGTTCTTGTTGTTTCCACTTTCTTTTTTTTTAAAGTCTATATTTCTAGGAGTTGACAACTGCTCAGTACTTTGATATCTTTGGCACAATATTGAGTCTGAAGAGAAGATACTTTTAGGTTCAAGTAAAAATATCTTTGTGCTTTTATTATTTCATAGGACTATTGGCTGGATGGATGTTAGGGATTTTAAAAGCCAGGTTGTTTTCTAAATATAAATGTAATTTACACACCAAAGCCTCATCTTCAATGTGTTATGTTTACAGATCTTTCTTTTAAAGGTGCCCATCAAACTATGTAACAGGAGAACCTATTTCAGGTGCTCAATTCCTAAAGGAGACCAAACATTGCATATTGTTTTTACTTGGTATCCAGCTCAGAAACCTGCATGGAACCTCCTCCTTCCAACTTTCTCACCAGAGGCGTGTGCATTTTTCTCCATCATAGCACTTACTATTGTGCTATAAATATTTATTTGTTTTCTCCTGTAATATTTTGTGGAACTTTGGAGTCAGGTGTTGGTTTCGTACCTATGCAGTACTTAGCACAATGCATGGGACACAGAACTTGGTTAACAAGTGTTTCTAAGTGGACCCCTAACAAATATGTTGTTGTGAAGAGCAAATACTAGCTTGATCCTTTAAGAAGCGGGCACTGAAAGAGGTTTCAACGTGTAATGTGTTAGTACCAAGGACTCGTTGATGATGAGGGAAGCTGGCAGTGTGTTGTGTGATTCTTGAACTGCAGCCATGTTTTTCCCACCTAGGGATGTGGCTTTAAAGGTGGTAATTTGTCTCAGGAAATAATGTTTCTGGTGGAGAACGTACAAAGGGCAAGATCCCTGACAGCTCATGGAAGCTGCTAAGCTGTGGTGGTATCTGGTTATGGATGGCACACTTACAACAAAAATTCCACCTCTTAATCAACCTTCCTGGAACTGTCTGTTTCTAGATGCTGAGAGCTTTACTGAAAACATTGACGATAAAAACAAAATCAAAAAGCAAAACCAAACCAAACCCTGCAGTGGTGTGTATGCCAAGTTTGCTCTGCACAGCTGGGGACTTAACTTTTATTGCTTTTGAGTTCTGGGCTAAGAAAACTTGTGTCTGAAGGCAAGTTTTCCTCTCTGTCTCTTGCACTACTTGGTGACACTTTTTCTGGTGTTGGCCTCTAAGTTGATTTCATTCTGCCCCTTGTGTCTGCTTTTTTTTTTCTATTATTAATATTGGCTGGATCTCACATATTTGACGATCAGGTTTGGGTTTATGTATTACTTACATGGACTAAATGCCTTCAGTGTAAAAGATGCTGCCAACTGGTAATGGCATTTGTGAATTCTGGATGTTCATGTATCCAGGTCTTCTGATCCCTAACATGATGCCCTTTTTCTAGTGGCCTTTATGATTAACCAGAATCTCTGCTTATTGCTAGATCTGGAATGTTGCGCATGATGACTGCTGATTGATGGTTGCCTTTTGAGGAAATGCCTTATCTATATCAATAGATCTCTGTTTAGTTACCCAACCCAAACACACCGGTATTTATAGACAAGTGTAGGAGGAAAGATGTTCCACACATGTTATACTTTTCTCCAAGATGAATTCTTAGTAGTATTCCATAAGAATTACATTAACATTAAAAAAGACACAATGGCATCTACCTGTTTACTTACAGTGTGTAGGATGAGGAAACAGTTAACCCAAAGCCTATGTTTCTAGGAGCTGAAGACTGCTTAGCACTTTGATATCTTTGGCACAATATGAGCCTAAAGAGAAGATACTTTTATGTTCAAGTAAAAGTGTTGTGTTTACAGATCTTTCTTTTACAGGTGCCCAATCATACTATATTGGAAATCATAGTGAGTTCAAAATGATTTACACAAGCTGTTTCTTACTCTTTAAGAAAGGTTTACATGTTTATGTGCTCCAGGATTCATAGGTATTACTGTCAACATTTGTTGGACATCTCTAGTGAATGGCATTTGTCTAGTTATTATGTGTAAGAGGTTTATAATCTTTGTAAGGACCTTTTAATGTCAGTACTGCTACTATCACTGAAGTTTTACAAACCAAGAATCTGAAACAGAGATGTCAAGTAACTTGTCCCAGGTAGGAAAATGCAAGATGTACTATTTAACCATAGGCAGGATCATTTCATAACTCACTCTATTAGTCCCCTGTATAGCTTTGCTGCCATTATTGGGGTCAAATTGTATCCCTAAGTGCATGGACACTAAATTACTGTCTATTGAATGGTGCTAAAAACTTGGATTTATATAAATTCAGAATGTAGAATGCTCAATCCTAATCCCATGCATCCTCGGAGTTTAAATATGGGAAAGATTAATTCCCACTGTGCCTTTAATTAACCCATTCCTAAATGGGATTCTTTTCTAGTGAAAATTATATAAGCATGCTGTAACATCCCACATGCCTTTCTGGAAGTTTTGAAGTGACTCAGAGGTGTCATTTGGAGGCACCAGAGTCTTCAGCTGGGTCTTGGTCACATTGACTTAGTGCCTAACTTCACTGGTTACTGAATTTCTCTTGGAAGATGGATAGAACACCAAATTATATTGTAACCTAACTGAAAAATCAAGTCTATAACAATTCACTACTGTAAAAAATTATAGTGATATATGTGTGTGTGGGTATGTGTGTATAAATACACATATATGACCAATACATGCCCATATGCATATTTATGTAAGGACTTTATCAACTCTGTGGATGTTCTCTCATGCAAAATGGACCCCCGTGCTTCCTGAGATGAAAGCGCCATCTACTCATCCCGCTAACAGTCCTAAGAATTGCGTGAATCCTCTAGACCCACCTCAAAGTTCACTTTCTCCGGAAGGATGTTATCCCTGCAAATGGGTAGCATCTATCTCGCCTGTGAGTAGACTTGTCAGATTTTATGTTTCAGTCCTGGGTGGTTGCAATTACCTCATCTCCTCCTGAGACACTGAGCCTGTGACCTGTCCTTTCTACCCTGTCCCATGATGCATATCATAAATAGACACTCATTAAATGTTGGTTTTCTTTTATGTACCTCTCCTGATGTCCTCTCTTCCTCAGGATGTTTTACAATATAAACATTTGCTAGTGGCTTTGCTGTTGTTGTTTTGTATTCACCAAGTCAGAATCTATGTGTGACACAGCATCCTCATTTATGGTCTTACCCAAACACTGAGAGGCCCATGTGCTATACTAACTGGGCTCCTTGATACCTAAGAGATAGGAAACAAACAAGGATGCTTGTAATAATCAAAACACCGAGGACTTTGACTTTGAAATTGAATGGTTGCCTGACTGTGAATATCTTTTTTGGTGGATACAGTTATACCTAATTTCTGGGCAGATGGAAGGAAGGGTGTAGGCACACTGTTTAGGCCCCTAATGCAATAGAAATGTTCACCATTAGTATAAAAAAAAAGCACTCTTAAAGTCCATTGAGCATAATCGGTGCTTTGGTTTGTCTTAATTTCTAAAAAAAATTTTTTTTTAGTATTTCATCATTTATGATCCAGAAGAAGGCTTTAGAACAGTGCTCTGTGTGCTGTGCAGAACATCAGTCCCGCACCTTGGTGTATTTATGCATTGAGGCATAGATCATGTGGAAGTATTTTCTTGAGGGCAGCAAGAAATTGTAAACTGTAGTACAGGATGAGTCATATTGGAGGTGTGTGCCTACAATGTGCTGATTTAAATTGTATTTTTTTCATGGCTTAAAGAGATGGCTTAGTGGTCAAGAGCACTTGCTCCTCTTAAAGGGGACCCGAGTTTGATTCCCAGCACCATGTCAGGTGGCTCACAAATTGCTTGTGACTCTGGCGCCAATGGACCCTGCATCTTTGTCTTAGGTAGGGTTATCATTGCTGTGATAGATGTGTGGAGATGAAGGGATTTATTTGGCTTAGACTTCTGCATTATAGTCCATTACTGAAGGAAGTCAAGACAGGAACTCAAGCAGAGCAGGGACCTGGACACAGGATCTGATGTAAAGGCCATGTTGGGGTGCTGTTTATATGCTTGGTCACTAAGGCTTGCTCATCCTGCTTTCTTTTAGAGCCCAGGACCCCTAGTTCAGGGATGATGCTACCAGCAATGGTCTGGGCACTCCCCCATTCAATCAATAATTAAGAAAACTCCTTATAGGTAGGCCTAACTATGACCTGCTCTTATGGAGACAATTTCCTAATTGAGATTTCGTCTTTCCAGGTGATTTTAGCCTGTGTCAAATTTGTGTGAAACTAGTCAGCACAGTCTTCTTCTGGCCTATTCAGGTACCTATTCAGGTACCTGTCCTCATGTGTACATACACACATACACAAACATACACACACATACACTCATACACATACATACACTCATGCATACATGAATACACATGTATATACTCATACACTCATACACACATACCCTCTCATGCACATACACACACACAAACACACACACACACATGCATAGAGAGAGAGACTTAAAAGCAAAAAAAGTGTATCTTAAAATATATTACTTTTGCCTTTCCAACTTGGAGGTAGAGAAGAAGAGCACAAAAGAATTCTTGAAATGCAGTTTTTATAACAGAGTTGAACCTCCCCAAGAGTCTGGAAGCAGAACCAAGGCAGGTTTTTGTATTAGGAAAGTTATTTCATAAGCTCTTCAAAGTCTTAAGAGTTTTCTGCAGACTAGTAACATTCAGAGAGGTCAGGGGAAAGCCACATAAGAAGCTGTTGTCACAGTTATGCTGAGCCTGCGCAGTGTTATTTGAATGGCTATTGGGTGGGAGGTGGTTACCATGAACAACAGTTCTGGTGTATTTTCTAAGTGTTTGACCTCTGAACCTTGCCTAGCCAGGTTCAAGTATTTAATCCTTTAATTTTTTTACTCCTAACGTTTGAATTAGACTAAGTAAAGGCTGTGTTCACATCACTGTCTTATCTGCAATGAATAAATTTTGCTTGCGTGAGTGAGCCTGGTTGTGTTAATTCTATTGGAAATATTGCTGAACACTTTCCATAGCTTTGAGTAGATAAGTAGATTTATTTTTCAAGAAGCATTGACTTTTCTCCCACAAATAATAGAGAGGAGAGGATGTTCTAACCCCAGAACCCTCCACCCCCTTTGGGTCACAAATATATTGTTAAATCTAATTGTACATGTCACTACCTACAAGCACTTATGGGACTGTAGTGGGGAAGACAAGACCCAGGGATGGATTGAGGGAGCAGGCATAGCGAGTTTTACTGGGGTTGGTCTAGGGGGATGGGGTTGGCAAGTTCTTTTAAGTGTTTGCTTTCCCTTCTTGGTATCATTGAGTAGCTGCTGGAACATAGCTAACTGCTCTATAATTATAGGTCGGGTAGCCCACACTCAGCCCCATGTATGTATGGCCATGTGATTGGCAAAGATGAGAAAGTGTAATCTGTCATTTCTAGACCCAGTGTGTAAACACCGAGCTCCTTCATGCTCTTTCTTCTGGTTGCCTAGAGAGGGTGACCTTAGTGTTGTAGGAGGTTGCTTGTTTGTTTCTGGCTGCTCAGCCCCAAAATAATCACTCAAACTCTATTATTTAAATCACCACTTGGCCCATTAGCTCCAGATTATTTTTTTTCATTTAAACACTGTCTGGCCCATTAGTTCTAGCCTCTTATTGGCTAACTCTCACATCTCGATTAACTCATTTCCATTAAATCTGTGTAGCACCATGAGGCTGGGGCTTACCGGGAAAGATCCTAACCTACGTCCATCTTGAGATTCATGGTGTCTGCCTGACTCTGCTTCTTTCTCCCAGCATTCTGTTCAGTCTACTCCACCTATCTAAATACTGCCTTATCAAAAAGCCAAGGCAGTTTCTTTATTTAACCAATGAAAGTAACACATAGAC
>LOEQ01008887.1:3924-15142 GCA_001685075.1 Bramus lutescens | reverse complement strand
GAGAGAGAGAGAGAGAGAGAGAGAGAGAGAGAGAGAAAGAGAGAGAGAGAGCAGCCAGCTATGAGAATAGTACCATCATGCCCAGTGGGGAGATATAGAAAATAACCAAGGATGCCTGTGGTATAGAAAGCATGGCATTTGGTGGGATTGACATGTCATCTGACCTTACCTTTGTTTATGCCTTGTGCATGTGTTGTAGTACTGTGCTACTTACACTGTTCATAATTTCTTTCCTTAACTTTAAAAAATATTTATTTGTATTATTTTGAATTATGTATTTATGTGTGGGTGTATTATGTTTATACGCACACGTGCATATGAATGTAGATAGAGACTAGAGACTAGAGATGTTGGACATCCCTGGAACTGAAGTTATAGATTGTTATACGATCCCAACATGGGCACTTGGAACTGAGCTCTGGTCCGCTGCATGATTACTATATGCTCTTAACCACTGAGTCACCTCTCCAGGCCCCTAATTTCTCTGTTTGTAAAATAGACATGGGGATATTGAATTCATGGATTGCTGTGAAAATTAGAGATCACTTTTAGAAGGAACTGCCAATAAATATGTCGAGCCCACCAAAAGAGCGATTTTATATATTGTACCATCTTCAACATCACCACCACTGCTACCACCACCAAAAGACACCGTCTGGAGGGTAAATTCATTAATAATGGTACCTCAAAGCCTTGTTTTTGCTTCTGGCTCTACATTTTGCTGTGTCTACTGGGACGTGTTACTAAATTTCTTTCTGTCTTTGTGTTCTATCAATCACATGAGAAAAATAGTAATAGGCCCCTATCTCACAAGTTATTGCGAGAAGTGGGTGGTGAAAGATGTAGAAACAAGACAATGGTCTTCATTTAGTAGCATTACAGTAATTATTGTTGATATTTCTTGTTAACATATGTGTTATTTAAACTTGTGAACAACATTACAGAGTTTTTTGCTTATAGGAATTAGAGCCAGTATTTAAGTCTCCAAGGCTTACAGTGAGGTACTCTGAAGCCTCCTTAGCACAGAAGTCCCAGTCCCTTTCACTCAGTGCGAGCTAGAGTCTAATTCCACTTCACATTAATCTTCCTTTGTGTGTAGCTAAATTTAGAAAGCTGCATGGTACAGAAAGACTTCTATATTTCCACAGGGAAGGAAAGTATACTCTGGCTGACTAAGCTGACACTTTTAACAAGTATTTATTAAGATAATTTTATGTGATCTCTAAAATTGTTGGGTCATAAGGACTTGGAGATAAATCACACGGTGCCTTTCTCTCTTTTCTGTTGCTGCCATAAAATATTTTGACAAAAGCAACTTAAGAAGAGGAGAATTTGTTGTGGCTCACAGGTCAAGGTACCTGTGACATCCACTGCGACAGCAGAGTCATGCGAGGCAGAGCCCAAAGCGGCTCATCATGTCATAAATACAGCCAGAAGCGAGACCTGTACTCCTGATCAGTTCCATTTCTCCATCTATTATTCCAGGGTCTGTTGCCCAGAAGATCATCTCACTCATAATTAAGCTGGGTATTATGACATCCATAAGTGTAGTGAAGATAGTCCCCCACAGGTATGCCCAGAGTCCTGTCTTCCAGATGATGTTAGAGTCTATCAAGTTGGCCATTAACATTAGCCAGCACACCCCTCAGCAGGCATACAATTCTGATCTGGAAGGGTTAAATGCAATAGAGGACTTCAGGAAGCATGAAACGCAGCTTCCACAGTTTGACTTGGGTCCAGCTTAGGCATTCTACTATTTTATGGAAAGCATGTTCCATGTGCTACTTAAGGTTCATGTGCAAGGAATGAATAAGCGGATCAATTTTCCCACCAATTTCTCTTCTCATTAAGTCATTCCCTTGTAATAGGAAAGCCATGTAAAATAGTCAGCCCTATGATTTCAGGTCATAATTTTGTTTGCTTGGCAAAGATCTATAGGTCAGAATGAGTGTTCTCTAATGTAAAATCAATGTAAACAAAGCTACAGAGTGTTCCTTGGTGTCACCGTGGATGATGTGTCTGGTTAAGTATAGGAAACAATCTTAATAGCAAGACATCCTTCTGTCACTTTCACTGGAAGGATTGACATAACTATAATTCTGATTTTACAGCAGGCAGAAAATATGATGATGTGTGCTATCTGCCTATTCTTATGAAACTTTTCAAGCTTCTGATAGCCTTGTTCCTGTGTGTGAATATAAATATTTGGTTAACATACATAGACATTCCTATTGGGTGTATGCCATCTAGATAAAGAATTGCAATACCATGGAGCACCGTTCTTAAACTTATTAGACAATCCAAAACAGCTTTGCAAAAATTACTCTACCAGCTTGTATTTATAAACTTTAAATCCATCCCTGTCTTTAACCTCCTCGTGTATGGTAGGTATTGACTCTGGCTTTGTACATCGGAATGGATGTTCAATATACCACTAAGGAACAGCCATTATAAGATGATATAAAGACAATCATCTACCATAAGCACTATGATATGTTACCCAAGTATTGGAAATAACATGATTAGTTCTATTTTTAACTTAAATTAAAAATGTCTACGTTGACTCTATCATGCAGAAGACGGGGGCACAAAGAATGGAAGTGCCAGAGATAGTGATTTGAAATGACACAGTATTTGTTGGATGTGACAGTGCTCTTAGACACATAGCAGCTGTAACCAAATGCATGAGACCTGACAACATGAGCCCAGGCAAAATCCCAGCATGATGGGGGAAGGAGTCATGAAGTCCCATGCTTGGCTGGGGAAATATTGACATTTGATGCCTTCTGGAAGAATTGGTTTTCTTCAGGGATATGGTCCTTGAGGTGCTACCTAGGTAGCAATAGATGATCCTAAACTCATGCCCATACAGATTGCACTAAGTGAACTCAGTGGCTTTCAGCATCCACATTGTTTAACAGCTACCAATATTTCAAGTTAGAGGGGATCTAATTCCCTTTTCTGTACTGCTAAGGCACCTACACACATGAGGTGCAGATACATATACCCAGGTATACATACACAGAGACACATAAAATTATAAGTTTAAAAAGAGTACATGAACAGGGAAAGGAAAAGCAGTACAAGAGTCAGGAATGGATTTGACTTGAGGGGTGGGAGGTAGATTTATTTAGAGCGCACTATATGTGTGTATGAAATTCTTAAATAGTAAAAAGAAATTAGAATTGGGGAATAAAGCAATATCTTCTCAAGTAAAATGGTTATTCAAGTCATTGCCCATTCTTTCAAGGAGCTGATTTATCTTTGTGACTATTGAGTTATAAGCACCTTTTATTTTCATTATATGTTTTGTAAGCATCTTCTATTTTCAGGTTGATTTTTACTTTTCCTTTGATACTGTGTACAGTACTACCTAGGTTGCCAATTTTATGGCATCCAATTTCACTTTCTTCTTTGTGTTTATGCCTTTGGTGGCATAAGTATGAGGCTTATAACTTTGTCAGGGTCAAATTTACTACTGTATTTTCTCACAAGACTTTTATAGCTTTAGCTGGTCCATTTAGATTAGTGATACACTTTGGATACTCGTATTTGGAATCACCAAGGGGCCCAATCTCATTCTTTCATCTGAAGACAGTGATATCTGGGTGGCTAAGTCCTGTTTGCTGAAAGTATTGTTCTTCCCACAATGAATTATCTTGACACCTTTGTTGAACATTGTGACATCAGCAGTGTGGTAAGGTAGCAAATAGCAGTCTTTATCCTTTCGTAAAACTACAATTAGATTGTTACACAAGAATTAAACTAGCCTCAGGAGGCCTCACGGGTTCAATTAAGAACTTCAGCTATACAGTGGAGGATAAAAGAAGTAGTTGTACAAAAATAACTCTGTGGAGACCTGAATACATGAGACTTTTGGAGATGCATAAGAACAAAGATGGAAGGCAAGAGAAGCGAGGAAGGCAGTACCAGTATTGGCCATGTAGTTAGTAGGTGTCACGATGGTCTCCAGGGTCCTGCTCTGCAGAAGGTACCCAAAACATTGTTCTCTGAAATAATTGGTATCCAGAGCAACCACAGATTCATAGATATACTGCTGTATATTTTATATATACTGTTGTGCTCTGTCTCTTGCTCTCAGAGACAGAAGGTCATTGTCACACAACCCTGGAATACAACCGTTAAGATCTCTATGCCTGCACTGCAGACGTCAGCTCAAACCTCAGGTGTGGGAGTCATTGCTAATTCAGGGGAACATCATTCTGAGCTCAGAGCAACTGCTTCTCCTGTGTTTTGGAACCCACTTTCTCAAGTGTTCCACAGGTAAATTAAGTGTGATTTAGACATCAGGGCTCTGTCAAAACAAACTAACCTGTATAGAGCCTCTGTCACCCCACAGACGTCTATGATCTAAACTCATGTTCTATGCTGTACTAGGGGTGACAAGAATGAGACACCCTGTCACTGTCAACACCGGTGCCACCTTTTAGCTTAAACCAGAGTAAAGAGGGATGATTTTCATAATGAGTTCCCCACTCAGAGACAAAAATTCAGAGCCCTCCAGTATCTTTTTACTACTGAATTTCCACCGAAGCTGTGTAAACAACTTCTTTTGAAGCTGAGGACCACTGTGGTTTTTTTTTTTTTGGCTCATACTAACCTCAGTTGAAATAACTGTACAGAATTTATACTGCGGTGTGTTCTCCCCGCAGCCATAACTGTTGCTCTTTCACAGAATTCAGTCTGCAAATTGTAGAAGAATTTACAGCTCCATCAAAACAGAGAATCAATACAAAGCAACCAGGATCCTGAGGACAAAAGAAAAACACAATCAAATCCCAAAGACAACAACAAAAACCCAGCAACAAAATAGGACACCACCAAAGGGATACAATAATTCTTTTAGTAACTGACACTT
The DNA here is from genome assembly GCA_001685075.1 of Bramus lutescens. NCBI lineage: Eukaryota > Metazoa > Chordata > Mammalia > Rodentia > Cricetidae > Bramus > Bramus lutescens. Next base: position 10,263 of record LOEQ01008887.1, on the reverse strand, counting down.
ATCTAATAGTGATTTATGAATTACCTGACAAAGAATTCAAAAGAATTCCTCTAAGGAAGTAAGGTATTAGAGAACAGTGGTGGATGACGACAGAACCAGGAATACAATACACAAAGAAAGCAAAAGTTCACAAGATACATTGAATTGATAGACACACACACACACACACACACAGAGAGAGAGAGAGAGAGAGAGAGAGAGAGAGAGAGAGAACAAGCCAAGAATGTGAGTCACTTGTTTAGCATGCACACAGCTGAGAGTTAGATTTCGAGCACTACAATGCAAAGCAAAGCAAAACAAACCTCAGCCGCATATATGGACTGGACATGCAGCCCTGACCATGCTGAGTGTTCGTGAAAACTAAGAGGACCAGACAGAAATGCTGGGTGCAAGAAACAATGAATGAAATTAAACATGCAAATAAGAGAATCAGAAAAAAAAATCAGCAGAGCAGGTTTTCTGTCAGAAGAGAAAAAAGAATGCAAAAAAGTCACACATTACTAATAAAGCTAAAACATTATAGTTTTAGCAATTTTAAGAAGACCAAAGGAAAAAATGAAGTTTACTTAAGTAAGCACTGGGAGAAAGTTCCCAATATTTGAGCAAGCGTTTAGTATTAAGTTACAGGAAGTCTTTGACTTATTGTAGATCAACTTAATTTTGTGATGGTGCTATTATAATAGACACTGAGGGGAAACCTTAAGTTTTGATCTTTTCCTAGGATAACAGTGTCTTATGCTAGGCAGCAACACTGATAAGCACATCACATTTAGCTATGCAGTAGAAAGGGAGAATGATTGATACTCCACAGTTCATTATGTTGGTAAGCTATAGTATTCAGTAGTCCAGGGTTCTTGCAGGTAGTTTTCACTTACTGTAGTCTCAATTTACAGTTAGTTGAGATGCAATGCAACTCTGGTGTAAGTTGAAGAAATGGCTGCATCTGAAAGTTCAACTTTTTGAATATCTCAAGGCTTATTATAGACTGCTGAAAATAAAAGACTCTCGAATGGAGAAATAGAAGAAAATATTCCTCGTATGTAGCCTCTGAATAATTTTCTCAAGCACAGGATATGTAGTGCAGGTGATAGCAGGGTGAATTCCTTTAAGTGACAGCAAAGAATATCATACCCAGCAAAATATTACTTAATGATGAAGAAGATATAGAGCCTTTTCCCAGATGAACAGAAGTTGAGGGAGTTCTCCACAGTTGCATTTGACTCATAAGAAATACTAAAGGGATTATTCTTCTACTCAAAATGAAAGGACATTTCTTCATATATGAAGATATTTAGAAGTACAAAACTCAGGATATCTTCAGAGTGCTGAATACTTAAGTCATATATATCTCTAGTATGGAGAATAGAATAAAAAACTATGAAGACTACTACTACAATTATTAGAAGGTCTGGAGAGATGAGTCAGTCATGCTAGGATGAGGCCTTGAGTTCATATCCCCCAGGACCCATGAAAGCTTGGTGCTGCTGTACATGTATAATCCAAGTACTAAGGAGGAAAAGAGGATCCTTGGGGCTGACTGAGGAGTGAACTGAGTGGAGGAGCTCTAGGTTCAGTGAGGGGTCATGTTTCAAAAATAGATAGATGATTGATAGATGATAGATAGATAGATGATAGATAGATAGATGATAGATAGACAGATGGATGGATGGATGGATGGATGGTTGAAAGTCAGGTAGAGATAGATTATAAATAGATGATAGATAGATAGATGAAAGACAGGTAGATAGAGTGAAAAGCCACTGAAGAAGACCCTTTACACTCACATCTGGCTTCCATAGACACACTGACATACATTCATGCCCACCTAGTCACATAAACATGTAAACTTAAATACACACATAGTTTATTGATGAGCACACAATCTAAAATGTATAAATTGTGGTATCAAAACCTAAATATGGGAAGAGGAGAATAAAATGTGGCATTTTGAAAGGAATACAGATTAGGCTATTAGCTTAGGGTAGGCCTTTTACAGCTTTGTGTTATATTACAGCATCATGGTAACCATATAAGCAGAATCCTATGAAGCATCTAGAAAAGATAAAGATGAAGGATCAAAGCACTACAGTGTGGAAGATCATCAATGCTAAGAAATACAGGATGAAAGAAATAGAGGGGGAAATGTCTATAAGGTAGTGACTAAAGAGTGAGCCATGTAGTAAAAGTGAGCCCTCACTTACCAACCATCATCTTAATTTCAAGGTGACTGAACTGTCCAATCAATTACTTAATAGACTAAATAAATAGATATAAAAGAAAAGACATGATTTAGTGTTGACTGCAGAAGACTCACTTTGATTTTAAGTAGTGAAGCTGTGCCAAGGTATATTGGTAGATACACTTTTACTGAAGAGAATAAATTATCAGTCTAAATCTGAGATTAGAAACAAAGCCATATAATGAGTAAGGAATAAAATCATCAAGCAGATAAACATTGTAATATATATTATATTACATATTATGTAATATTATATAATATATAATATATGTATGTATTCAATATCATGGTATCTGAATGCATAAAGCTAACATTTCCCTTCTAAAGGGACAGACAACAGAGTAATAGCACTAGATAACTTTCATATTACACTTTCAACAGTGTATAGAACGTACAGATGGAAAATCAACAGCAAACATTGAACTCAAGCTTTACTTTAGACCAAATGGACCAAAGAAACAAGCAGAATGCTTTTCCATACAATTGTAGAGCCTACATTCTCAAGTGTACTTGGAATGGTCTTCTGCATGGGCTGTATAAATGTCATAAAACAAGTATAAACAGATCTGAGAAGATTTAGATCATATCAAGCATATTTTAGTCCACATTATTATCAAACTAGAAGCCAATATAATGCTTTTTAAAATTCTCAACTGCATGTAAATTCATGTTCCTTTGTTTTGTTTTGTTCTTTAAAGAGAAATGGTATCTGCTAGAGGTTATTCATTTGCAATAGGTGTCTCCATGGAAATAGCCAATATTACATAATGTGATAGGTGTTTGACAAAGTACTTCACACCCTTAAATTAGACCAAGTCAAGAATGGGAATTGGAGAGTGTTGGAAAATGAAGACTATGGCAGTGCTTCTTATATTCTTATAGTAAAACCATAAATCATCCACATCTGTTGGTCTAGTTTGAGGTATTATTGGGTTTTCTGGAGCAGAGTTGGAGAATCTTGTAGACCAAGATATATTAAAGGCAGATATGACCAGAAAACAAATGATTACTATGAAGGAATTGTTTTTCAAAAAATAAAATTCTAATAAGACTACAGCAATGAAGTATGGAAATTGATAACAGAATAAAATGTTATTAGCATACATGTATCTAGTCATGGTATTATTATTACACAAAGGATGTGATAGGTATAGAGATTTCCATAGGATCCACCACACTCTATAGGCACAATGCAATCCTTATCAAAGTTCTGATGGCATTTTTCAAAGGAATAAGAAAGTACATTAAAACTGCCACAAAGCTACAAAAGATCCTAATCATGGTTAGAATAATCTTATTCAAGTAAAAGATAAAGCTATTGTATTTTCTAATTCCAAATTATATTACTAACCTGTAGTTATTAAAACTGTGTGGTGGGAAAAATTAACACATAGACTAATGGAACAGAGCAGATACTATAAATAAGCTGTGTAGATGTGGTAGACTACTCTGACCAAAGTTCAAAGAACACACAGTGAGCAAAGAGGAATCTCTTCAGCAAATGGTGCTTATTCATGAAGAAATATGATGCTGTATATTTATCTTATGCAATATATAAAGTTTAATGAAAATATATTAAACATTAAATCTGATATTCTAAAAATGTAAAAATTCTAAAGCAGAGTAGAAAATTTCTATTTTCTTGGTCATGACAAAGGACAAAGATATTATTGTATATGACATCAACATCATTGAACCAAAGGAAAATTAAATGGGACTACATCAAACTAAAGAAAGAAGTTCTTCTCAAGAGGACCAATGCATATAATATATGAGTTCATACAATTCAATAGCATAGAAAGGGGAGGCAAGAACTTGAATAGACATTTTCCTTGCAACAAGTATATGAAGAAGTGCTCAATATGATTAGTCTCAAAAAATGCTAGTTATAATCACATCAAATATCAACTGACAGCTATTAGGGTAAGAATTATCAAACTTTGAAGAGGATACAAACTCATTCAAGTACTGAGAGAGGGCACGCCTCACATATTGTTGCAGGAATGCAAATAGGTACAGACCTTATAGAAAAATATTATATAAGTTTTCTAAAGAAATCAAATAGAATTATTATGCGATACAAAAATTTCCCTTTTGGGTGTACGCCAACTTCTTTTTACTAAAAGAATACCTAAAACTAAGTAACTTCATAAAAATGTTTGCTTGGTTCAAAGCTCTGACATTGAAGGGTTTGACATCAGCATCAACTTGGTTCTGGTACACATCCTCTGGTGGTATCACGGTGCTGGATGCCTGTGTAAGAGGAGTCGGATAGCGGGATGTGTAGCCATAGTGTGACTCAGTCATGCTCAGTCTTCATGTGCTCTAGAGCCTATCACAGAGAGCACTCGCTGTCGGGCTAGCGGAAGGTGGAAACTGGCGCCATCTTTAAGGCACGGCACTACGCAGCTCTCCACAGGAGCCAAGTCAGAATCCCATGGAAATGACCTTAGCACTATCTGAGGTCAGAAGCCTTAAGGACCTTTCATGACATCTCCATTCATGTGTCCCCCAAGTACAACAACTGCACCCTGAAGACATAGTTCTCAGTGCTTGGACCCTGAAGGAATACAACCAGATCACACCCAATCCACAAAAGCACATAGCCAGAGGAAAAAAAGCCATCTTATCCGAGGAGTAGATAAACTTCACAGTCACTGTAGCATGTTTAAACTTACTCCACTAAGGAAACAATCTAATATCTTGTTGGTTAAATATATTGTGGAATAAGATATATGAATACGATATATGAATACACATAGATAATAAACTCAGCCTGAGAAATCCAAAAAAAAACTCAGAATTTCCATCAACATAAACAAAACTCGAGTACATAATACTAAGTAAATAACCCAGGAACAGATAAACGCCAGAAACAGATATGGTTTCATGTGGAGAATCAACAAAAGTCAAGATCATAGAGAGGAGGCTGATAGTGATTAGGAGTGAGGATAGTTGAAATGTTGAGATATTAGGTAAAGTCAATAAATATGTACTTAAAAGATGAGTAAGTTCTGGGTGCCAAAGGTACAAAAAAAGTGTATACTTGGTATTCTGTAACAGAAATGATTTTATGTATTCCTGTCACAGGCACACTGAAAATATTGTCAAAGGATAGAAATGCTAATTATTTTGATTGCACTAATCATTTCACAGTGCAGACACATTTATCAAGTCATTGTGTTATACACTTTGAATATACATTTTTCCTTTTCAAGTCATACATCAGTAAACCAGAAAAAACAACTGTAAAACTTAGTTCTAGATTTTAAGTAGTATTTATATGGATCTCTTTGTACATCAGGTTGTGACTGACAGGCTGTCCTGATTACCCTGTAGGCTTGTAGTACATTTATGATTTTTTAAGGGGATTTATACTATTTTTCTTTATCAAGGATCTTATTTCTGATCTTTTGCACTCCATTTGACTTGTCCATTTCTCAAAAAAGGAAATTGGCATTTTTTTTAAACTTTTAAAAAACGTGTTCTTTGTGTCTTTGACATCATGCATCTCGATCCCATTCATTTCCCATCCCTGCGTATCCACCCTCTGCTCTGGCGGCCTCCTCCAGATAAAGTTTAAAGAAACAAGAGAAGAAATAAAGGAGGTGGGAACCTCATCGTGGAAGTGGCAGTGTGACACAGCGGGAGCGAGTCACACAGTGAACCCTTTTGTCCATACATCTTCACTTGCAAGCGTTCATGGCAGAGCCATTGGTCTGGTTCGAGGCCTCTGGTTTCTGTACACTATCAATGCTGGGCCCTCACTGGAACTCCTCTTAGTTTTCCTACTGTTGTCCTGTGTTGTAGAGATCCTACAGCTTTGGGTGTGCAGGACTGGTCCCTTCACAGACTCCAGCAGATCATGGTATGGATGACAGCCAACTTATAACCCTAGTTCTGGGCCTGGGTAGTTGCCGGGCTTCCTAGACCACCTGCACACCCTTGTCCTCACCACCAGGGTAAGCTCGTCTGCAATGCCTTGGTTAGCTCACCCTTTGTAGCTATGAGCAGGGGAAAGGACCATGTCCTCAGGGTTGGATCTCCTACATCTACTCCTTCAGGGCCAGCTCTGCTGTTACCCAGATGTGGAGCAGGGG
>LOEQ01008886.1:21551-39196 GCA_001685075.1 Bramus lutescens | reverse complement strand
GCCAAGCAGTGATTTAATTAATACAGTTTCTGTGTGATTATTTCAGGTCTAAGTTAGCTGGGCGGCCGGGAACCAACAAGCGGCCTTCTCCAATACTACATCATGATTTAGTTCCAATGAACTAAATCATGCAATTGTATGTAAACAGGAATGGCATCATTGAAGAAGCAAAAATACATAGAACTTACAAATCTGCTTTGAGTACAAGAATGGCAACTGGATGCAGGAGCATCCCTAGTGCATTGTGGGAAGCACAGCTGCATCCCAGTGGTGAGTAGCCCTGCACGGAGACTTCACTGGGAAAGTGGAAACATGGTTTCTGCTCTTTTAGGGTCCTGCTTCACTCTATCAATAACCCTCTGTCTTAAAGCTGGAGAAATTTTCCTAAAGAAAAATTCATTTTAAGTATAAATGCAATTCATATCATAACATTTTGAAAATTTCCAAGGAATTTGATAATGTGTCTGTATTTTAAACAAAGGGTTTCTCTTTCCTCCTCACTATCAATACCTAAGTCTTGGTGTCATTATTTTACTTTTTCATTTTTCCTACTGTATGCCAAGTTATCTTATTGTTTTAAAATTATAAGTATAATCTCTCTTTTGTTGAAAAGTATATTTTTGGGGGAGGTAGACAGAGGGCTCAACAGTAAAGAGTACTGACTATTCATCCAGAAAACCTGGCCTTGATTGCCAAAGCCTACACAATAGCTAGTAAATATCTGTAACTCCAACTCTGAGGGATCAGATGCCCTCTGCAGGCACTGTGCCTGCATGCGATACACAGATATACATGCAGGCAATACTTTCATACATGTAAAATACATTCCAAAAAGAGTTATATATTTTTATTTTATGTATATGAATAGTTTGGGTGCATGTATGTATACACAGCATATATGTTACTGGTGCCTGCTGAGGCCAGAAGATTGCAGCCAATTTGAGTCATAGAGGGTTGTGGGATGTTGCCAGCGAGATTCTCTGCAAAAGCAGAAAGCATTCTTAACCTCTGAGCCTTCTCTCCAGCCCTGAAATTATATTTTTTTTACTGTGATCTACCACTTACTTTGGCCAACTCACTACAGGCTTCCTATAAAAAAAAATTGCAAGGATCAGCCTACATTGGTTGTCTTATTTTTAAAAAGTATTGAGAGGATTTAATTCATATTTATTGGATATCCTGCCATATCTTAAGCAACATTCCAAATATTTACAATTTGATAGTCATCTAGTTGTCATTTTGACCCTATGACTAAAGAATTATTGTGAACCTAGTGTACAGATGAGAAAACAGAATTACAGAAAAGTTAAATAATTTCCCCAAGATTGGGCTATGCCAGGACTCATGATCTGGCTTGATTCTAAGAAACCTAAGTGTCTCTTTTGCTAAGTGGACAAATTAGGGCAGTCATACACATTTGTGTGTCCTTCTGAGGCTTATGAGAACTAGCACGTTCATTTCAGATTGTTCTCATGCTCACCCATCTTGAAAGAAAGAAGCTAGGATAACGGAAGAGAAGGAGAGAGGGGAAGACAGAAAGAGAGGGAGAGAGGGAGTAGCCATGGTATGTAGTTCCCATTACCCAGGGAGGGAAGGAGACCAATTGAACACCCTAAGATAGAAACAGCAGCGTCCTGTTTTCTTAGCCTGGCTTTGTCATCCTTCTCTAAGCCACGCCACACAAAGCTGCCAGGCCGTTTGTCTAAAGCATTTCTTACATCATCTTTTTCTCCTACCCCAGAACCTAAAATGACTTAGTGATTCTTACATGAGCAAGTCCAAACTATTCCATCTGGCGCTGAAGAACCTTGTGTGTATTTTTTGTTTGTTTTGTTTTGTTTACCTATCATATTTACCTGATGATCATCTACTCTTTACAAACACAGATCTCTAAAACACTGACCTCATCCCAGACACCCTATTTTTCTGACATCCTATAACCCTGAGGTCAGATCTTACAAACCCAGTCAGTTCTTAATGTGTTAGTACCACCCTGGAGTCAATAGCTATCACAGCTTTGGAACACTGGTAGAGTTGCCTAACTGGTTCAGCTATTTCCACACCTGCCCTTCCACAGAATTTTCTGTGTGTGAGCTTTAAGCCGGCCATGGCAAAATAGTGAACTGCCATCTACAAAAATGACAAAAGACAAAGGAATCATAACAACAAATACAGCATGTAAATGTGATCTCATCACCTTGGAAACTGATAAGATTCTGGCCCTTGAGATGGTTCACTGGGTAAGAGAGCTTGCCACACAAGCCTCATAACCTCAGTGTGAGCCCCAGAACCCTCACCTGCAAGAAGAGTATCCATTCCTGAGACCTGTACTCTCACTTCCATACACATGCCCACAGGTGCACTAGAGACTCACACACAGGTTTTTTTTTATTTTTAGAAAGATCAACAGATGCATTATTAAAATTTAAAATATTTGATGAGGTGGAGGGTTGCCTCACACCTTCCAAGCCCTAGGTTTGGTCCCCAGAAACACTAAATGAATAAGTAAATATATATAAAAATAAATATTTACGTAAGTTGTGCTACATTGTTTATAAAATTTATTATTTTAACTATTTAAATATAAAATTCATTAACATTCTACACACCCACATTACTACTATCCATCATCATCTGAAGTTGTAGCTTTCTAGCCACTTCTCACCCCTCCCCCGGCCCCAGAAATCACTACAATATTTCTTGTGTGATTATGGCAATCCATGTATTCTACAGAATTGAGATCCCATATTTGTCCTTCAGTGGATGACTTACTTAGTTTCATTTATTTTCAAAGTTCACCCATAGTTTAATATGTATTAGAATTTCATTGTTTCTGAATGTCCAATAATATTATATTCTACAGATATACCATGTGTTGTTGATTTTGTCAACATTTGGCTGTTACAAATGAAGATACTATGGAGGTTTGTGTAAAATAAGGGAGAGTGTACCTTTAAGTCTCTCATGCTGCAGCTGCTGGATCTCACAGTCTTCTATGTTTCCGTTGAGGAGCTCGCCTACGATTTCCCATTGTACCTTGCATCTTGTTCAGTGGTTCTATTTTATAGCTAAAGATGTGATCTTTTGGGTTCCTGTTCCATCCATGATACCTGCTGTTTGCTGAGATATTTTCTCACTAGGGTGGACTCATCCCTCTGGGACTGTAAGCTGAAATAACCTTTTTCTTCTTTAAATTGCATTGGTCATTGTGTTTTATTACACTAATAGTACAGCAACACTTAGAAGAGGGCAGTTTGAACAATTCGACATTTCTGTGAAAGATAGAAGAATTAAAAGCATGATCTCCAGTCATCAATGGCAGAGTCTCCTAATGAGGTCACATCTGATAAGTGTGCCGGGAAAGACGATGAGCTGCACACAGAAACACGTGAGTATCCACAGGGGTGTAACATGTATTCTGATGATCACTGTACATGCGTGCTGGGAGAGAAACTGATGACAATGAAGATGAGAGGCAACCAGAGGTAACACTGAAGGTATTGCAATTATCCCCAAAGTGAGGATGGTAGTGTGGGCTCGCGAGGGAAGGTGAGGCACCTGGAAGACAATGACTAGTGTCAAAGTGAGTAGGTTCCAGGCCAGTGGGGAAGTACTAGATATTAGAGTGGAGAATGAAAGTAGTGACTAGAAAATATAGGTTTAGATTTAATATTGTGGACATGATTTCATATTGGTAATGGAAAATTCATGAGTGCCATCTGAGTGATGTTAGAGTCTAAAAGGATTGGCTGAAAACAGACTTGCCATTCCCAGATTCAGGAAGCTGATGTAGCATGTGTCTTAAATCTGTATTATCCGTAACAGTTCTAAAAAAAAAAATGGGGAAGGGTGAATGATAAAAGTGACACAGAGTCTCAATTGACAGCACTGTTTGGGAGGTTTCCGAGGTGTGGTCTTGTTGAAGTAAGTATGTTACCTGTGTGGGCTTTGAAGTTTCAAAGCCTTGTGCCATTTCCTGTGCATTCATTCTGTTTCCTGGTTGGGGTTCAAGATATGAGTCCTTGTTTCACGTAAAATTAGGTAGTCCTTACTCTGAGTTTTCCGAACGTATCTAGTGGATACAGAAGTTCGTAAAATTGCTCTAGCTGCCATCAGCTGCCTCTCGGCTGCCATCATGGCTTTAATCCTCCGGAACCGTACACACGAATAAACTTTGTTTTTCTTATAAGTTCCTTTGGTCGTGGTGTTTTATCACAACATAAAACTATCTAATACAGAGTGGGGATAGCAAAAATCCCTACTCTGTATTAGATAGATTTAGTTGAGTTGCTAAATAAACAGTTAAAAGCCTACTGGCCAAAGTGTTGGAAAGTTAATATATGTAGATACTGCACTGGTCGAGAATTAATACAGAAACTAGTATTAGAAAGAAGGAATTAGAAGGAATGATCTATAGGTGATAGCAGAAAAGAATTAAAGAAAATAAGTGCCCAAATTCCTCATATCTTCCTTAAAACAATTATTTTGTAACTGAATTGCCAGAACCTTGAGAAATCCTGTGTTTGAAGTAATACTGATTCACTATACCTACTTTCTACCAAATTTCAAAGTCCTAGTTAGGAAGGAAATATGGATGAATAAATGTGTCATGTTTTTAGATATGAAGAAATTCAGTTCAATAAAGGAGACAGATAAGGGACAAGTAATGTGACCCTGAAAATGCCCATCAGAAATTCATGAAAATTAGTAACAGAAATGGCCTGGGTGATGAATTGGTGAAAACTAAAGTCTTCTGCATCATATGTGAGCTGTTCTGGATTCACCTCAAGTTAGTTCTACCTTACACTGATTCTTCTGAACACATTTAGTGACTAGAGAATTCATAAGCCTGTCCAAAGTGCACTGGCAGTTTCAGTGATACAGTGTTTTCTAATCCTTCCTGTTGAGTTACATTATGACAAATCATGCCATAGGTAAGATTCCTTGTGGTTAATATTTTTCTAGGGATTTTGTTTAGACAGTCATGTGAGTTCTGTTCTGCTCAGGACAAAGCAGTTCATTCATGTTACATCAAGTTGTCTGAGTCATAGATGCATGTGTTTAAAGTTTAAAGTCACAGCTTCAGCTGGAAGAATATTGGAAAGCCAGAACCTAACACAGAACCTAGAGAATATGGTCTGTTTTCTTTCTGAATTTATTTATAAGATTTACTCTAAAAACTCCAAACAGATTATATTGTGGTACCATGGACTGTTTTATTGCGTTTTGAATATCGTCTGAGGAGAAAGCCTAGATAAAATAGTACTCATCAGTCATAATACCTCTTATAACAACAGTCAACATCAAGAAGATAACATGTTACCTTCTGCGTGCTGAGCCTCAGCTTTTAAATCAGAATTGTGTTATAATAAAATCAATTACACAGATTCTTGATACCTGCCCTTTGTTTTGATTTGTAGTGAAAATTTGCCGAATAAATTTTGGCTAAATGTGTAACAATATATGATAACATTCTCCTTTATCATAGTTAAACAGGATAATATCAACAGTATCTCATGACATTATAATGAACATTAAATGATTCATGAAATAATATACATTAGATAACATTATTAGTTATAATAATTATCATAAAAATTAGCCATAAGAACTAAGTTGTTTTACTTTGAAACATCTTCTTCCAAAGAAACAGAATGCAGGGGAATTTAATTTGTCTCAGAGAGTCAGAGAGTGATTGAGAACTGTGACTTAGAGCTTCAGAAGGCCATGGAACCTGAGCTAGGAGGGCATTCAGAACTGTCTTTCTCCCTCAATTGTGTATTTCAGCACACGTCTCAGTGTCTCATCTGTTTAACGACTCCAGCCTGGTTATTTCTAAGGTGAAACGATATTGTCACAGCCCCTGAATTTACATGTTGCAATTCTTGTCACATGACACAACTAACTAGTTACACAGGAGATAAAATTTTAATTCTGAAGTTTTTAAATTTTAATTTTAAAGCTTTAAAGTTAATTCTGTTTGGTAATATTCTCCTGACCTAGGTAGCTTGGAGTGGGGTATGATTTTAAACTGATGGCCATTCTTTCTCAAAATACTTGTGACTGTTTCGAGTTAAAGGAATACTTCCTGTACCAAAGGAAATTCCTACTGTATCTTACTCCCAATTTCTCAGCTGTCATTCTTTCCATGGCTCTAAAGCCACCATCTCTATGATATATCTATCTGATTTAGGCATAACAGTGAACACTCAGAAGCCTTGTACCTGGAGGAACTTGATCTTGTTTTTGTATCAGACAGGTCTTCTCGGAGCCCACTATTCTGTGGCTGTAGTTAAGGGAATTGAGCCCTGCTCTGGCTAAACCGGGGCCTTGTACTTACATCTGAGGTTTGAGCACAGAGGGAGAAATAAGAATATTTCTTATAGCGTGTGGATAGATAGGGATAACGCCACACTAGGGAAAGCACTAATAGGATGTTCTTCCTACCCGTGGCAATATTACAACCCCACAGTGCTCGGTGTTTACAAGGTGAGTAGTTACTAAAGGTTTCCACTGATCATTGTACTAACTACAAGTACCACCCGTGATGAGTTTGTTCCACCCCAGAAGGTAACAGATCAACATGATGTCAAGATGACAAATCAGCTCATAAATATTCTGTGACTGCATCCAGAAGTGGTTCCCCAAGATGTATTTATTCTCTCTGATACTGAGAATCTACCATGGGTGTAGGTAGAGGAGCAAGAGCTATGACTACTCTGTTGTTTGTAGAAGGGGAAAAAAACAACAACAACAAAAAACTGAAACAAAACAAAAACAGAAACACATGTTTTTTTAACTTTTTTAATTTAAATTTTTAAAAAAAACTTTCTTTTCCTATTTTACATGTTAAATCCATATTCCACTCTTTCCCCTCCTACTTCCTTCATCTTCCTCCCTCCTGCCTCTTATCTCACCCCTTCTATTCCTCAGACAGGGTAAGGCTTCCCATGGAGAGTCAACAAAGTCTAGCACATTGCTTTGAGACAGGACCAAGGCCCTCCCCACTATATCTAGGCTGAGCAAGGTATCCCTCCACAGAGAAATAGTTCCAAAAAGCCAGAAGAAGCAGTAGAAATAAGTCCTGGTGTCACTGCCAGGGGCCCCACAGACTGCCCCAGTCATACAACTGTCACCCACGTTCAGAAGGCCTAGTTTGGTCCTATGCTGGTTCCCTCACTGTCACCAACCCCACATTAGACAGAGGACTGATCTCCAAAATATATAAAGAACTCAAGAAATTAGACACAAAAATATCAAATAATCAAATTAAAAAATGGGTTATAGGCCTAAACAGAGTATTCTCAACAGAAGAATTTCAAATGGCTGAAAGACACTTAAGGAAATGTTCAATATTCTTAGCCATCAGGGAAATGCAAATCAAAATGACTCTGAGATTCCATCTTACACCTGTCAGAATGACTAAGATCACAAACACCAATAATAGCTTGTGCTGCAGAGGATGCAGAATAAGGGAATACGCTTCCATTGCTGGTGGAAATGCAAGCTTGTACACTCTGGAAATCAGTCTGGTCATTTCTCAGAAAATTGGGAATCAACCTACTGCATGATTCAGCAATACCACTCTTGGGCATATACCCAAAGGATTCTCAATCATGCTACAATGACATTTGTTCAACTATGTTCATAGCAACATTATTAGTAACAGCCAGAAGCTGGAAAAACCTAGATGCCCCTCAACTGAAGAATGGATAAAGAAAATGTGGTACATTTACACCCAATGGAGTACTACTCAGTGGTAAAAATCAGTGACATCTTGAAATTTGCATGCAAATGGATGGAACAGGACAAAAACTATCCTGAGTGAGGTAACCCAGAAACACATATTTCAATCATGGCATAAATGATTTTCTATAAAATGAAATAGCAGGAATTTCCAGGCTCGCCATGGAGTAAATTCTAAACCACATAACTGCTTCTATTTCCTGTAAAAGGAGGGTACTCATGGTTCATTTTGTATGAAATGGGCAAATGGTAGAATTTCTTCTATAGGGCTATCTAATTGCTTACTTCATCCATTTCTGATAATGTTGTTTTAATGAACCAAATGTTGAATTAACGGTTGAATCATAGCAGGCACTTTTCTAGGCTTGAGGGGTCTCTGACAAGTGAAATATTCATTCCTTTGCTCATTAATTTATTTCTGAGATCTTCACAACATAAAAATCTTCATTATAAATCTTGGATCAAAAGCATAAAACCTAACTGATATTCCTGTCAATAACTGTTCTTTGTGCCCTGCTGATCACTTTATTCCTCTACTGACTGGCTTCTCCTAAGCCCTCAACTGAAAAACAGTTAGGCAAATTCATCTCTAACCTGTTCTATAGCATCCCAGTGGGTAGCCCTTTAAAATGCCTGAATAGAGAATCACCTCTGCCAGTCTAGGAGTAAATATTAAGAAATTTCTAAATAAACTCTAGTGCTTAATCTATATGTACACACCAATTTTTAATGTATTTTATTTCAGTTAACACATCATAATACTAATTATGAAATAAAATATGCTGCTTTTAAATATAGAGAGAATGTGGACTGATCAAGTTAGAGTAATTCACATTTCTATCTCATTTATGTTGATAGTCTATAAGCTATTGGGTGATAGCTGCTCTCTCTCTCTCTTTCTCTCTCTCTATAAACAATTGTAATAATAAATAATATAATAAAATAATTATACATAATATAATAATACTGATATAATATATAATAGAATATATATTATTGTTAACTAGTTACTGCACTGTGCTGAGCACTAGAACTTACTATATAAAGAGTGTTCTGATACCCATAATTTAATTTCTTCCTCAAGTAATACCACTTTTGGGTATATAGCCAAAAGATGCTCAATCATGCAACAAGGACATGTGCTCAACTATGTTCATAGCAGCTTTGTTTGTCATAGCCATAACCTATAAACAACCTAAATGCCCCTCAACTGAAGAATGGATAAGGAAAATGTGGTACATTTACACAATGGAGTACTACACAGCAGAAAAAAATAATCACATCTTGAATTTTGCAGGAAAATGGATGGAGCTAGAAAACATCATTTTGAGTGAGGTAACCCAGACACAGAAAGGCAAGTATCACATGCACTCACTTGTAAGTGGTCTTTAAATATAAAGCAAAGAAAGCCAGCCATAAATCACAATCCCAGAGAACTTAGACAACAATGAGGACCCTAAGAAAGACATACATAGATCTAATCTACATGGGGAGTAGAAAAGACAAGATCTCCTGAGTAAATTTGGAGCATGGGGACCTTGGGGGACAGTTGAAGGGGAGGGGAGAGGCAGGGAAGGGAGCAGAGAAAAATGTACAGTTCAATAAAAATCAATAAAAAATAATAATTTCTATATATTTCTCATTCCTCCCTCTTTGTGAGCCTTAGTAAGCCCTAATGTACTTTCGATTAACCTTCTTATCTTTTGTAGGTGAGAAACAATAGACAGCATTTCTTTATCTGGGCTTCCTCTTCCAGTGATACTGATTTTGCTTGATGGCTAGCTAACATTGTTTTCTAGAACTGAATATGTTCTTCATTCCGCATACATCCATCATTCGCTTTATCCAGTCATCCACCGATGTACAATTAGGTTGACTCCACACTCAGTTTCTGAAAGTGATGCTATAATAATCATGGGAGTTTAGGTATCAGCTTGTTTGGCTATTTACCAAGTTGTGGGATTACCATATCACATCCAGTAGATCTATTGTTTGTTTTTAAAATTGTTTCATTTTTGAAATAAAATAATTTTATAAAACAAAGGTATACCATTTCGTGTTATGAATAAAGAAATTGGAATGAATGTGTAAGAAGTCCGCATAATGAGCAAGTTTACTGTAGGCAGCTTCCTCTCAGTCAGCCTGTAAATATTGTACTGACTGACGGTGCCAAATGATAATAGAAGGAAATCATACAAGCCGTTTTCTTGATTAAGAGAGGATATAACTTAATTAACTCTTTAAAAATTAGGATGATACCTACTTTTCAAGAATTTTTAAAGGATAGGGGTAATAAGGGTTATAAGGATAATTAAAAGTGTGATTAAGGGAAGGAGCCAGAGTAGGAAGGAACCAGAGGGAATTATTGTTGGATCCCTTATGGTTTCAGCGATCATTTCAAACCAGTTAAGATTTTTTTGGCCTTGAAACAGTGTTGTTTGTGAAGGGCATAAATCCATCCTCAGTGATTGTCAAAAATAGTCCTTTTTAATCTTGTAGGATTGCAGCAGTGAAGGGGTCGGGCTGGTCCTGAAGTATGTTTTTGATCTGAGCAACAGAGAGAGAAAGGTTAAATTGTTGCAAAGAAGGCGTCAGTCTTCTCTTCTAGTTCTCACTCTCAAAAACAATTTCCAGAGAGGCAAGAAGAGGGAGGGTTATTTGGCTCATGGCTCACCAGCCCGCCTCTTATAGGTCACCCGAATCGCCTTTAGGCGTTTGGAGGGTGCTGATCTCTTGGTACAGGCTTGGAGGTTGTGGAAGACACCGAAGGCAGCAACAGTCAGAATGCCTTAGGGAGGGGTCATCTCATCCAAGGGGCCGTGATAAAAATTAACAGTTGGCAAAGATTCAGAGCGTAAATCAGGAGGTAACATCTGTACAACTTTGTAGGGATCACCAAAAGACATAGTTACATGAAGAAAACTTTTATAACAACATTAACATGAATCAATATATCATAAGATTAAATATAAAATTAACACGAGGCTGAAGATAGTTGTACAACTCACTGGACCATGTACCAGAATTCTGCAGAAGGATGAGGTAAGCGTAATCAGCTGGGGTCTTGTTTGTTTGTTTTTGTGTTTTGTTTTATTTTTCTACATCAGAATCCTGCATAAGGAAACCTAGAAACTTTGTTTAAAAAAAAAGTCAGCTAAAGTAAGAATCCAAGAAATGAATCTGAACAGAACACATCTAAGTGATATTTCTTGCTTCTACTTATGATGAACTTTGTGAATTTGTTTAAATATTAACAACACCAACTATTATTTAATGGGCAAAAAACAGTATCTCAAGTAAAACACGATTATTGGTTATAAACAATTTGCTAAGTCAAACATTTTTAAATTGGGACTACTTTAGTGGATCTCTTTTTTTAACATTTTGATACCATCTGGTAATTTTACTGTAAGGGTCTTTGTCTTGCTTGGTTATTCTTATTTTATTCCATGGCTTTTGCTTACTTGCTTTTGCTTTAGAGTAGACTTAATACATTTTTATATGTAAATTGCAATTCTCCGATGTTCTTATTCTCTGCCACCTCAGAGTCCTGTGTTGTGCTTTATCAGTACAATAAGTCATTATTTTCTTCCTGTTTTCAGTCAGCTGGTTTAGCATCTAAGTAGGCCTCTATCATGAAGTGTTTTCCTGGAAGCTGGTGGAAGAAGTGAGCAATACTTTGATATAATTCTCCATTTCTATGTGATCCCCAAAGGTATACCTTAAGAAGGCGTAGGATCTGACTTCTCAGATACCATGAGAACACAGCATATACACTATATACACATATAGATTATCTGACATTCTCCTGCTAGTAATGATATCTTGGGCTCTGCTACCCAGGGTTCTACTTTACAGGATGCCAGTTTATACGTCAACTGCTGTAGTTAGGGTGATAAACACAAGCAACTTGGAGTGGAAAGAGTTATTTCATACACAGTTCCATATCAAAAATCCATCATCAAAAGAAATGAGAGAAGAATTCAAACATGGCAGGAGCCTGGAGGCAGAAGATGATGCAAACGCCATGGAAGAGTGCTGCTCACTTGCTTGCTGAACCCGCTGTCTTGTATAACCCAGGACCACCAGCCCAGGGATGGGACTACCCACAATAGTCTGACTGCCTGCACATCAATCGCTTATTAAGAAAACGCTCTACAGCCTGATCTTATGTAGGCATCTTCTAAACATGGGTTTCCGTTCAGATGACTCTTTGTCTCAGCTTGTGTCAAGTTGACATAAAGTAGCCAGCTCATCATGAAACCTATTAGATCCAACACTCAAACCAATCTCTCTCTCTCTCTCTCTCTCTCTCTCTCTCTCTCTCTCTCTCTCCTTCCTCTTTCCACCAGTCATCTTCAGTTTTTTTCTTCATAAGTTGACTTCACTTCCTCATCTTTTACATAACTTTTCCTCACACAATCAGAAAAGATGGAGGCACACATTCCAGGTTACATCAACTAATATCAGCTTAAGAATAGCTTCCAGTTGTAATATGGGATGTTAATATATACTCATATACTAAGGAATATAATCATAAAATAATCCTATCTACAGTTTGGGGATATACAAGCTTTAAAATATTTTATTTTATTTTCTGTGTATGAGTGTTTTGCCTATATGTATGTCTGTGCACCATGTATGTGCCTGTTCCTCAAAGAGGCCAGAAGGAGTCAATGGATCCCCTTGCACTGAAGTTATAGATGTTTATGAACCACCATGAGCATGCTCGGAATTGATGGACTCAGGTCCTCTGGGAGAGTAGCCGCCACTCTTAACCTCTTAACCATCTCTCCAGTCCAACATATATTTTCTTAAAAGTTCAATCGAGATGGTATCTGAGAAGAACAATCAACCCTGTAAGGACTTTGTGTGTGAGTAAAGTTGGTACATAGGAACTTTAGCTCTGTTGATAACACTATGGTCCCTAAACTAGTTAGTAGTTATGTGCATTCCTGTTACATTATTCCTTACATATTTAACATGACCAAAATACACTTCAAGTTAAAAAATACAAGAATTGTTATAAATGATGGAATTTATATGTCATATATAATCTCTGCTTGTTATTACTAAATGGTTTAAACATCCTGGCTTCCCATTCTTGTTTCTAGAAAAACATGGAATATTAGGTCATGGGTCAATGCTGAACATCAAGGATGTCAGTAATGTAAGAAAATTCTATTATTTCCAGCTGCATTTCATGCAGAAGAGATTGGGAAATTTTGGCACTCCTAAGAAAGGCCTGTTAGACAAAATCAATCAAGGACTTTTACATTCTGGTGAAAGTTATTTTCTATCTAGCTCTTTCTCACTCTGGTCATGGATGGAGTCTCACTACCTCATGTACTATTGTCAAAGATTTAAGGATGTCAGCACTAGAAGGATGGTGGTAGATGACAGAAAGGATGGTATATTTATGAAATGGATTTTAATATTTCTCCTATTTAGTGCTATTCAAGGCTAATTCAATGTGAGCTTGAAGGAGATTTTGCTCCTGGTGTGAGTTTGCATACATGTGGAGGCATAATTTTACATCCCTGTGATGTGAAAGTTTGGTTCTTTAGATGACTCAAAAGGCTTCAAGGGTCAGTGTTGCTCAGTTTGATGCCCTCTTGAGACTCATGATTCAGTCATCTGGGGATTTATTTTTTAAAAATAAACACTGCTTATAAAGATTCCCTAATTCCTATTTTTATCGAGAAAGCTCCTCCACCTGTGATGATGAACTATTTCCAAAGTTTAATCATTCTATTTTTTTCTGCTGATTGAACTTGGTCACAGACTGAGGATGGGTAACAATGAGATGAGGAAGGAGCTTTTATTATCATGACACACCGCACCCCTTCCTCTTGCTAATTAAGTGGTGAAATGTTATTCACAAAGTAGTAAAGAGATTCCTCTTTTGGGATTGATTTAGGGATCTATTACTGTCATAAAGGACCATGACGAAAACAACTTGGGGAAGGAAGGATTTCTTTGGCTTACACTTCTATATCACTGTTCATCACCAAAGAAAATCAGGATAGGAACTCAAACAGGGCAGGAACCTGGAGGCAGGATTTAATGCAGAGACTGTAGAGGCTTGTCGCCTACTGACTTTCTTTCTATGGCTTTCTCAACCTGCTTTTTTATAGAACCCAGGACCACCCAACCAGGTGTGGTGCTGCCCGCAGTAGGCTGAGCTATCATCTATCATTACTAATTGAGAAAATGCTCTACAGGTTTTTTTACAGCATGGAGGCATTTTCTCAGTTGAGGTTCCCTCTTCTCTGATGGCGATAGTTTGGCCAAGTTGATATGAAAATAGCCAGCGCAGGAAATAAATGTTAGATGGCTGTTTTAATACTGGAGACAGGGGTAGAGAGAAGGACTTTTGATATAGATGTGCAGTATTTGGATTCTTCCATTTCACAGTGCCTGCTGAATCTGCCCACTACAACTCACTTGACTCCTGGTTAATTCTTTAAGTAGACCTTAGATATTTTAGAGTAGTGACCCAGGCTTTCTTATATACTTAGAATGTGAGTTCCAAGCAGGAAACTGAATTACTGTAAAGCAATATGTTCCCACCATACAGCAGTTATTTGGTGCTTTTTTCACTACAACTTCAATATTGGTAATCAATCAGCCTAAGACTCAAAATCCAACAGCAGGTTCATCAATTACTTGTTCATGTTGTGGCAGGAATACATTTTCCCTCTCTGGGGTGGGAAAGTTCTCTCTGGACATGGTCCTCAACTGGTGTAGCTAGTCCCGCATTCACCAAGGTTCTCATATTTTCAATCCATCCAACACCTGATGCTAAAATGTGTTCTAAATTATAGTTTCATTTGAATTTTAGGCATTACCGCTCTTGAATGACTTTTTCTGAATATATGTGAACAAGCATCTATCTCAGGTAGGGCTTTAACAGAAGAGAAGAAATGAATTCAATCAAGCCCAGTTATTGACCCAATGAGTTTACTTAAGCCACAGGTAGGAGCGCCTCTGAAGTTTCCTACAGGTAGGAGTACCTCTGGAGTTCCCTACTCAGCTTATGGGCAACTCCACCAAAAGGTCTCCTCTTGTGCCAAGCATGCAGGCACATGCCTTTAATCTCAGTACTAAAGAGACAGAAACAGTGGATCTCTGTGAGGTCAAGGCCAGCCTGATCTACATAAAGAGATCCACCCAGGCCACCTAAGCATCATAATGGGACCCTGTCTAAGAAAGGAGGGGTACCCTCTTTCTCTCCATTTGAGATTTCTGAGTGTTACCTTAAGCTCCCATTTCCCATTGTCTTAGGAAGAGAAGTCATAAGAGCCTTCTTCCTCCTGTTGTCTGTGAATTCCAAGTGAAAATATGATTGACTAAATTTAAAGCAGATGCCTTCCCTCAGTTCAAAGGTGGTATTCTGCAAAAACTCAATTTAGGGCTGAGGGTTTGATACATTTTTGGAGTACATCTCAGGTAAATAATTTTGCTATGTTAATATAATTCGGTCAGCTTTAAGAATACGCATGTAGAGACACTGGAATTTATGTTTCTGTGCTAAGTGGGTCATAGCCAATGCAAGAGTAAACCAGAATTTGTATTAAGATCAACTCTCTTGGAACATGGGCCCACACTTAGTATTGATGCTAGATTTCAAGTCTTACTATATCTGGAACTTGTTGCGAGTCATTCTCTGGCCCACCACCCACCTCCAAAATCATGACATGGAGATTTATTATTAATTATGAAAGCTTGGACTATAGCTTAATCTTGTTTCTAGCTAGTTCTTATAACTTAAATTAATCCATTTCCATTAATCTCTGTCGTGGCAAGTGGCTCATGGCTGTTACTTCTCCTTTAGCACATCCTGCTTCTTCTGCCTCTGGCTGGTGACTCCACTTTCTTCCCAACATCCTCTGTGCCTGGAAATCCTAACTAGCTATTGGCTATTCAGGTTTTTTTTATTATTATTATTATTATTATTATTATTATTATTATTATTAAACCAATCACAGTGGCATATCTTTACACAGTGTATGCCTTCTTCCCATCATGTTTCATTCCACAAACTGCAATATTACAACTGGTGTGGGTATGAGACTCTGAAACAACCCTGCAGACAGAAGAAGTTACTCAAAGCAAGATTTATTGGCATTACAAAAGAAACTGACTGGTCAGGGGCAACAGTACAAACTCAGGAGCAGACTACATGCCTGAGTATTCATTTTGGGAAGTATAAAAGTAGAAATATCATAAACATCTATGCCAAGTTATAGTTACATTTTCCCATCAATCAGGATTCAAGGATTAGAGATTTTCCTGGGAACATTGTTCTGTGGTGCACTTATCTTGTTCTCAATGGTGGTTTACTCTAGTGTGGTGGGGTAGCTTATCCACCATTCATGTCTCAACTTGCCAACCAGTATGTTACCCAGGGAGATATGAGGAGGCCTTGGGAACTTAAACTTTATTCAACCCTTATTTAAGATGAAAGTTTCATTCAAAATGTCTTAGTTTGGTTTCCTCTTACACAACCACCTTATTATGGCAGACTTTTAAATTAGAAATATGATTTTGTATAGTAGCAAATATCAATGTATTCTAATTTTTCAGACCAACAGTGTCCTTCAAGTTTTGTAATTCGTTTCCTTTGCTTAACATTGTTTTTTGGTATATTTTTTCAACTAGCAATCATACTAATTATGAATTTTATCCCCTCTTATTTCTAAGAAAACTTGGAACTTCAAGGGTTTGGTGGCTAGTTCTGTTTCAAATACACTAAAAAAAGTCTACTTATGGAGTTAATGAAGGCAAAAATAACAAAAACATTCAAAATCATGTGGTGATATTTAATACTATTGATTTAAAAAAGATTTAGAATTACCTAGAAGGAAAACCCCCAAGAACACTTGTGAAGAATTATTGTAACCAGGGTAATTGAGGTGAAAAGACCCCATCTAAAAGTGGAAAGCAACATTCCCTGGACTGGGGTCCTAGACAATATACAAAGGAAAAAGGTTAGCTAAGTAGGAGCATTTATAGCTCTCTGCTTCTTGACTGTGGGTACAACAAGACCCAATGCCTTAAGTTCCTTCTATTAGCACTTCTCCAGCCATGACGGAATACCTTCAGTTGAGGAGTGCTTATTTAAATATGCAAAGATGTATTGTATTTGTTTAACTATGTAAAGATATGTTGTATTTATTTAATTATGTCAACATGTGCTGCCATTTTACCTTACTTGTCCAAGGCACTTGATTGGTCTAATAAAAAGCTAAATGACCAATAGTGAGGGAGGCGGTATAGACAGGACTTCCAGGCATGGAGAGTAAGTAGGAGGAGGACTTTAGGCTTGGTGAATAAAGTAAAAGAGATGACAGAGAGACTTCAGGGGCCAGACAGCCATATGTGGAGGAAGCAGGAAAGCAGGACACATAGGATGAAGGAAAGGTAAAAAGCCCCAGGCAAAATGTAGATAAACAGAAACAGTTTAAATTAAATTAAAAGAGCTAGTGTGGCAAGCCTAAGCTAAAGCTGAGCATTCACAATTAATAATGAGTCTTGGTGTCTTTATTTGGGAGCTGGTTGGTGGCCCAAAGAGAATTCCAGCTAGAACCCAAAGTAAAACCTTTCTTCCATAAGTTGTTTTATATTGTTGTTTTTCCTTTTAATTATATTTTATTTATTTAAAAAAGAGAACAAACTATCTTTTTCCATTTACATACAAATCCCAGTTCCCATTCTCTTCCCTCTTCCCATTCCCTCCATTTACCCCCCCACCCCACTCCCATCCACTCCTCAGAGAGGCTAAGGTACATTGCTTTGGGGGCAGATCCAAGACGCTTTCTAGTATTTCTAAGCAGAGCAAGGTATCCATCCAAAGAGAATAGGTTCCAAAAAAAAAAAAAGCCAGTACAAGCAGT
>LOEQ01008886.1:10888-20928 GCA_001685075.1 Bramus lutescens | reverse complement strand
AGAGAGAGAGAGAGAGAGAGAGAGAGAGAGCCACCTGGAAAGGGGAAAGAGACAAGATCTCCTGACAAAATTGTTAGCATGGGAGTGGGTAGAGTAACGAGGGTAGAAGGAGAAGCAAAGGGGAGGAAGGAGGAGAACCTGAGGGAATGGGATAGTAGAGATGGAGGAAGGACAGAGATGAGACTGTAAGTTGATTTATCAGAGTGCTTTATCAGAGCAACAGGAAAACCAACTAAGATACTTCCTTGTTTAAATGTGACTATTTTCACTCAAATGATCAGATCAATGATTAGGAGATATTTTTAGTATTGAAGCTTGATGTTAAGAATATAAATAGTAGGACATTTGACGCTTATGGTCTCTTAAATTTCATACATGTTTGTTTTAGTACTATATCCTCTCTGAATTTTCAAAATGAAGAAATATAATCTACAGGAGTTTGGAAATTTATTAATATGTGGTATGGTGGTACTTCTTTAGTCCCAGCAGATCTCTGTGAGTCTGAGGCCATCTGCTTTATAGAACAAATTCCAGACCAGCAAGGTCTACTTAATGAGATCCTGTCTCAAAAGAAGTAAGGGGAGGAGGGGCAAGATCTATTAGTTACTGTTCTTGTTGCTATGATGAACTACTTAACACAAGTAATTTAATAAAGAAAGGAGGGAGGAAGGAAGGGAGGGAAGAAGAAAGGAAGGAAGGAAGCAAGGAGGAAGAAAGGAGGAAGGAAGGAGGAAGGAAGGAAGGGAGGGAGGGAGGAAGGAAGGAATAAGAAAGGAAGAAGGAAGGAGGAAGGAAGGAGGAAGAAAGGAGGAAGGAAGGAGGAAGGAAGGAGGAAGGAAGGAAGGAAGAAGGAAGGAATGAAGGAGGAAGGAAGGAAGGAGGAAGAAAGGAGGAAGGAAGGAAGGAAGGAAGGAAGGAAGAAGGAAGGAATGAAGGAGGAAGGAAGGAAGGAAGGAAGGAAGGAGGAAGGAGGAAGGAAGGACTTACTTTGTTTTACAGCATATCAAAAGGTACAGCCTGCATTTAGAATATGCCTTTTCACTTCAATTAACTAACTTAATTTAGAAAATCTCTCGTGGCCATACCCAGAAATATATTTCCATGATGATTCTCTGTAGCCAAGTTGAGAGTAAAGATTACCTACCACAAGAGACAAAAAAAAGAGTGTGCAAACATACTTGATAAAGAACACACTCTCGATTATTATGCCTTATGAACTCATTCACTCCATTTATTCCATTTCCATACTTGAAATGTCAACTACGGGCCAACCAAATGCTAATTGCACACTAATGTTCAGTGGTAAATGGAAACAAATGCCTGGTCTGTGAGGATTGATAGGAGTTTTTTCGGAAGCGTAAGAGCTGGCATTATTTTTTTTTAACAAATAACTCTAAGTTATCATTATAGTATTTTTTAGGGAGAACAATTTCATGAAAACTTATAAGCCTAGAAGTGACTGAATTTTAGAAGCCAGATGATGTTCCTGTGAGAAGAAAAGTTGATTACAACTTGGAAGAGGAATTAGCTCACAGTAGAATTTCTTTTTCATAAATGCACAAAGATGTGGGTTAAATGCAAAATGTCCCTCATATACTGATGGATTTTAATTGGACAATTGGTCCCAGGTAAGCACTCTTTGGGAAGATTGTGGAACCTTACTAGAGGGAGTGGGTCATTGTGGGAGGGCCTTGGGATTTCATAGCCTGGCCTTAATTCTTGTTCACTCTCTGCTTCCTGGATTGGATGCAGTGTGAGCAAGCAACCTCCTGATTCTTGCTCTTTCCAATGCACCATTGCAGCATGTTGCTGTTTCTTCCTTTCCATGGTGGACTCTGCCCTCCAGAAACTGTAAGCCAAAATAGATCTTTTTCATTCTCAAGTTGCCTTTGTTAAGATTTTTTTTTTTACCACAATAACAGAAAAGTAAGCCAAGAACTTGTGCCAAGGAGTAGGGCCATTGCTGGGACAAACTTAACTATGTTCTTCTTAAGTATGTGCGATTAATTTATGGAAGGGATGTGACAGAGTTTGGAAGTTTGGGCAGGGAAAACCCTTCAATGATAAAAGAAAAGAGTTTAATAGGCTGTTCATTTTGGAGTTTGAAAGACCAGAAATCGGTGGGAAAATGGCCTGCCCTACTAGGTTTTAGGAAGAACAAAAGGACTATATTGGCAACTGGGATAGAGGTCATTCAGGTTATATTTTGGCTAAGAATCTGGCTGTATTTAATTTTTAATTCATGTCCTGATATCTTGGGTAAGGCTGAATTTAAAAGTAGCCGACTAATTATTTTAAAGAAGGAAATGTCAAGATAAAACAATATTGATGCTATATCATGGTTCTTTCTGAATGCTATCGTTGTCTTTATAGTGACATGTAGCAAGAACAATAAGTAAAACCAGAAGAAATTTTTAAAAAGAAGTTTGTCAAGAAAAGGTGCGTGAGCAAGCCTAAAGTTGTAAACAGGGAGTGTACATATGATAAAGCATCTGTTCTTATTAAGGAGATTAGCAACATTAAAGAGAATCTTCGTGCTGTCCACTGGGACAATAAGAAAGGTGTCCTGAAGATTCATATTTGTTTCCCCAATCTGTATTAAACTTGTCTAGAGAAGCAGTTCTGATAGAATGAATACATACTAAAATAAGATTATTGGATTCATTTACACAATACAGTGTAAGTAGTCTAACAATGACTGCCTCACATTGGTGGTGAGCGCCTAGTAGCTGCTCACTCCTCAAGGACGGAGTCCTTAGAGGTCCCAGTTGGGAGGGGAAGGCCTTGAGGATTCTTGGAGAGCCATTGGTGTTCAGTCTTTGGCAGAAGCCCGAAGAATAAGCATTCTGAAATCAGTGAAGGGCGGCAGCAGCAACAGCAGAGTAGATAAACCAACAAATAGGGCAGATGAACTTGCCAGTGACAGGTACAGGGAAGCAGACCAAAAACGAGGATTTTCCTTCACTGTTGTCTTCATCTGAGCAACCACTTAGAAATTGCTAAACACATTGATCCCACTTAAATAAACCCAATCAAGAAAATCCCTCACATAGATGCACAATGTATATGGTTGTGGATTTCAGAATCAGTCAAGGAAACGGCCAGATTGACCATAAATTACAAGTATGTAGCAGTTTTGGAAATAGTAGAACAATAGTCTCAATACAAAATTCTCCTCCACAGAGGAATGCCAGCCATAAACCATATGAGAGATTAGCAACACAGCAAAAGAATCAATCATTCCTTTCTACTGATGTGCAAGGTTTTCTGTGAAGTGGAGTGAGAAGGACCGCATATGTAGAAAAACGGGAATAATCCAGAAAGATATTTGCTCAAGGGAAAGAGGTGAAATGAGGAAAAGAAGGGCCTCTATGTGTGATTTCCTTAAGGAAGAGGCCTGGAAAAGTAGATAAACCAAGAGGACATTGATGGGCCTGGATCTCAGCAGTGAAGGAACAAGGTGTAGAACTGGACCAGTGAGGATGGAAAAGCTGAGGTAAAATATCAGACAGGCAAAGTCATGCAATGGAAGAGCACACTAACCACAGAGATATGTTTACACCCTTCATCTATTTCTTCCTTCATGAGTGAATGACTGCATGCCATCCCTGGGCTAGTCCTGCAGAGCACACAGCTTACATTAGGATCTAAGACACTTTACTTGCCATAAAAGAAAATTCTCAGTCAACTCCAAGTCTCCACTTTGTTTCCTCTTCTCTACTTTCTTGTACATGCATATAACCTGGTTTTGTAGTTCCAAACTTTCAGATTTAATGCCTCATTTTGGTTTTAAGTAAATACTTTGTAACCTGCATTTACAAAACAATGAAATCTGTTGATGATATACTTAACATATACCTATAAATTTGAAAAGTGCTATATTTTACATGCATTATCAATAACAGCAATTTATAAAGCATTACTTTTGTAAAGTAAACATTTACATAAAGCCATCCAAGAAGACATGATAAGACTTCAGATCAGTGGTTCGCAACTTCCTTCCTAATGCTGGGACCCTTTAGTACAGTTCCTCATGTTGTGATGACCCCAACTATAATTTATTTATTGCTTTTTCATAACTGCAATTTTGCTACTGTTATGAACCATAATGTAAATATCTGTGTTTTCTGATGGTCTTAAACAATCCCTTCAAAAGGGTCATTCAACCACCCCCAAGGGGATTATAACCCACAGGTTGAGAGCCACTGGCTATTTCATCTGCAAGTGCAGAGGAATTAGATCAGCTGCATTGACTCTGAAGCATATTGTTAGGACTATACTACAAAACATTGAAAAATGCTTAGCACATGTCTTCAATATATACCATGTGATGGAAGTTGATCCCTAGGACTCATTGTGCATATAACTTTACTAAAATGTTTATCGTTTGTAGGGAAACCAGAAGCCTATCATGTAAATAATTATAGGTTTGGTTCACCTTCATCATGTCTGGCAGTACTACATAAGACATTAAATAAGTTTCAGCTGTAAAAGACAGATGGGATTTGTAGTACCCTATGCTCCAGACAACAGAACGTTCTTCCTTCACTGAAATATTTTTGTAAATACTATGAAATGGTATACTGAATGTCACCAATCTGACTGCAGCAGAAAACCTGGGCAGGTTAAGTAAGACACAGCAGAGAACTTCAATAATGGCTCCAGAAAGCAATGAAATAACCATCAGCAGTCACACATTGTTGGTAGAGAAAACAATGAAATAAGCACTAGTAGTCACACATTGTTGGTAGAGAGGTCAGAAAAGCAGTATTACTTCAATAATGGCTCCAGAAAACAATGGAATAACCATCAGCAGTCACACATTGTTGGTAGAGAAAACAATGAAATAAGCACTAGTAGTCACACATTGTTGGTAGAGAGGTCAGAAAAGCAGTATTACTTCAATAATGGCTCCAGAAAACAATAAAATAACCATCAGCAGTCACACATTGTTGGTAGAAAGGTCAGAAAAGCAGTATTATTCATTTCAAACTGATCATGACAGTCAAGCCTGAAACTTAACAATACTAACCAATCTTAAGGAAGGCAATCATTGAGAGGAGAGAGCAAAGGAACCACGGCAACATCTTGGGCTGGGGACCCACTGAGCAGAGGTGGCAAAAACTCATCTGCTTGGAAGCTGGTCCCCTGCGGACATCCCTAAAGGACACCGTCCCAAAAACGCACTTGCCACTGGCAGGTTACTACTGTTCTTTATTTTCTTTGTATGTGTGCATTTTTTCTGTATTCTCTTTCAATTATCAGAGGATCCAAAGACTTCTGCAGACTTTGAATTACAGGCAAGAGTTGATTGACTCTACAGGACATCAGGTATGAGGTCACTGATGTGCTGATGCATTTCTGCATAATCAATACAACAGAAGGGTAATAAAGGATGTCTGTCATTAGGTTAGTATTGTTGGCTATCATGATTTTTATATAGTGCTTTGTTAAAATATAAAATACCCTTATGATGACTATTCAAACTTATAACAATGCTAAAAAGCTACTGACTTCCCGAAAGTTAAATTTAAATATTTTAAAGCATATTTAAAGGGGGAATTTTCCAGGTCATTTTAACAGAACAATAATGGACATTACTAAAATCAAATAATTAAAAAATAAATACTTTATATTAAATATCTTCCTATACTCATTCTAATAATTGTCACTCCATATAATTTCTCTATTATGTATTATAACAAGAAACAGTGACAAGATCCTGAAAGTGATTTATCCATATTATTAAAAATGTAAGCAACATAATATTTTTGTGTGTTTGGTCTATCCCAGAGAAACAATGCATTCAGAACAGTTAATGATTTTAGCTATTAAAAATAAATTATCATTGTTTATTCTGGTTTTAATTAAGTCCTTTTATCCTTTACCTCTTTCTTCACCAAAATAATTTGCTAATATCATTTAAGCTTTTACAGATGCTCAAAGATAAAAAACAGTGCTATATTATACATCTGAAGATTGGTTACAGCCCAAACTAAAAATAATTCCTCATTTCTTCCTAAAGGGATTTAGGATGGGTGGGATGGAGATTTGAAAAGTAGGGTTAAAAGGATACATAAAGTAAGGATTTCTTCTTTTTCAATCCCCATTTGGTTCCACACCACTTTTCAGAAATATTTTATACCAACTTTTGGATTTTAAATAATAAGGTTGCTCAGTGTTTATACAAATACAGACACACACAAATCAAATCAAGGAATCACACAAGAAATGGATTCCTAGAGGAATTATCTCCTATGATATAGATTGCTTTGTTGATCTTTCATCCTTACCCCAGGCAGAGCCTGGTATGATGCCTTGCTTATGGAAAATTCTCAATAAATTTTCTGAATTAATGACATATAATACTTTATGTAACATTTGAAATATAAGAGATACATGATTGTGACATTCATTTAAATAATCTTCCCAGAAGTTGCCCATGAAGTGTAGTAACACTGTTAAACTAATATGATGATGATTCATCCAGCATTGGATTTTGCCAACACTGACAGGAACTTTGCTCCTTAATCTCCCCTGATTCTTACTGTTAAATGTGACTTCTTTCTATACTAATGGCTTTATTTGCCTGCCTATAAGGCATTGTCAGCACTTGTGTGCAAATAATTACTGAGCCCTGGTAACAAAATGGAATAGCAATTTATTGCATATGGGAGAAATTTTTAAGGGATTAATGTTGGTTGAAAACAAAATAATTAAAGCAGAAACTATTATTCAAAACATAATCTCCTTCTTTCTCAATAAGATTTTCTTCCCTCTTCTATGATTTCTTTCTCTTTTAATCTATCTGTATCTTGTTTATATGTCTACTACTACCTAGATTCTTGTACTTTATGTATTTATAATTTTCTCAATTAAAGAATAAGCACGTTAAAGATAGAAAACTCTTGAACACTGTTGTTCATCCCCCCTGTGTACTTAGCTCAATATAAGAAATCCATGAAGACTTGTTGAATATTAGTTTCACTTATTTGTTATTGGTTTTTATACAGAGCTTTATAGATAAGGTAAAATTACATGAAGACTGACTTGCTTTTATTAGAGGCCTTATCTTGGAAGCCCTTTAACTGGAGCTCAAAGTTTTCAATCATCCTTTGATTTTCTGAGTATAACTTTTAAAACTCTAATTTTGGTTGTCTTCAATTGTTGTCTGAGGTTTTCTGTTCCATCCAGTTCTTGTTTTGCCCAGTTCCCGCAGTCATTAAGTCCCAAAGAAATCACACAGAGGTCTACATTAACTATAAACTGATTGGCCAGTAGCCAGGCAGGAAGTATAGGTGGGACAACCAGACAGGAAATAGAGGCAGGTCAATAAGAACAGGAGAATTCTGGGAAGAAGTAAGCCCATTACTTTGTAGTCCTGTCCCAGCTACAGAAGAAGCAAGGTGTGACTACCCCACTGAATAAGGTACCAAGCCACATGGCTAACACAGATGAGAATAATGAGCTAATATAAGTTGTAAGAGTTAATAAGAAGCCTGAGATACTGTGCCAATCAGTTTATAGTTAATTTAGACCTCTGTACTATTTCTTTGGGACTTAATGACTGCAGGAACTGGGTAGAACAAGGACCGGGTGGGAAAGAAAACCTCAGACAACATTCAATGAAAACTGATTAGAAACAGAAGGGAGAAGTCTTTATGGATAGAGTTTACATGTGAAGACATCCAAGGTGGGTCCTGTCCAGTACCTGCTATTCCTCGGATATTTTTCTGAGTACTTGCGGATTACAGAGGGTCCTGATACCATGAAGACAGGTTGACAGGTGACCATGTGCTCATTTCATGATTCTCTTCCCATTCCCGGGATTTTTGTCTCCACTGTGCACTTCCGGCAGCCTGTAAAGTCACTGCTTCTTTTTCCTCTCCTTTGCTTGGACACTGACTCTGACTCAGTGATGGTGGTTTTCAGCCTCATTGGCTGGACACTCATCTTTTCCTTTTCCCTTTCATTGCTCTTGTATTTGGCTTGCTTTCCCTACTATAGATGGATATAAATTATGGTCTCATTTTTTAGAATTTTTGGGAAGGGTATTAAGTAGTAGAATATTCAGAGCACCATCAGTAGACACTAGTGCATATTTGCAGTTTTCACTTCGGATCCCTCACAATGTGACTCCAAGTGCACCAGTAATGGCTGCTTACTATTTACTTACAGCATGTCCAAGGCCGCAATGTTTTTCCTACACTATTCTTAATTTATTATTCCCACCGCAGTCTTAGAGAATAAGTAATATTGACTGTGGGGAAAGCATATTTATAAACTTATCTTCTGCGTGGCCCAATTTAGTAATGGACTGATATGTTTCAGAAGTTGTTCTTGCCTTCCTGTTTTAACCTTAATCCTGCTTTTTCAGGATGTGTCATGTGCCACCTGCATTCTTCAAAGAAATCCACTCTTCAGGAACCACTCAGTTTAAGGAAGTTATGTCAAGGTCTTTTAGTATTCCTTGCTTACTGTGGTTATTTTAATGAGGATGGTCCCTAGCGGCTCATATATTTGGATGGTTGGTCCTAGTTTGGGAAGAATTAAGAAATATGGCCTTGTTGGAAGAGGTGTGTCATTCCCACGCCAGGACCTCTCCCTCTGCCCCTGCCTACTGCCTGATGATCAGATATAAGCTCTCAGCTACTGCTCCACTGCCACGCCCGTCTGCTTGTTTCCATGCTCTCTGCCACGGATGGTCGTGAACTCTAACCTTCTGGAACTGTAAGCCCCAAAATTAAATGCTGTCTTTTACAAGTGACCTTGGTCATGTTTCCATGGCAATGGAAAAGTAAGCAAAAAAAAAAAAACCCTACATGTACATTCTGCAGTTAGGTGAGGACAATTTTATACATTACTTGTCCAACCAAGGATGACAAACAACACTTGAAATGAAGCCATTAACAGAGTCTCTCTACTTTTATTTCCCTGTTTTTTATTTGCTTTTAATAATTATCACTCCAGCAGAATTCCTTCTGACTTCGTGATTCTCTTGATCTATGTATGCATGCTCATTTAATAAAACTGGACTCCCTTTTTACTGATGGCCCCATTTTAATTTGTTTAGTCTGCATATTTTTTCGAAAATAGGCTGTCTTAGTTTTGATTTCTTCTGCTGTGAGAAACAACTTGATGAAATTCATGATGAGCAGGAAAGGGTTTATTTGGTTTATAGATTACAGTCCATCATCGGGGGAAGCCAAGGCAGGAGCTCCGGGTAGGAAGTCAAAGCAGGAACTCGGCTCAGGGCAGGGTCCTGGAAGCAGGAATGAAAGGAGAGACCAAGGAGGAATTCTGCTCATTGGCTTCTTCTTCATGTGATGGTCAACTTGGTTTTTCATACAACCAAAGTCTACCTGCCCAAGGATAGCATCTCCCACAGTGGGCTGGGCACTCTACATCAATTGTTAATAAAGAAAATACCCAAAGACGTGCCTACAGACAATCTGATGGAGGCATTTTCTCAGTTAAGGTTCCTTTTCCAGTTGAAAATAGCTTATGTTAAGTTGGAAACAAACAGACACACACAAAACCATGACAACTGAGATGTAAGTTATGTGCAACTACACTAAGGTAGTCTCAACATGTTTCTTCTATATGCATGTGTCCTTCTCCCCAAACAAATGTAAAAGAAAATTTAATCTTAAGAAGTATCTTAGAGTTGGGCAATGTGGCACAGACTTCTAAAGCCAGTCATTCTTATTCTGGGGGAGGGGGCTGTGTAAAAATCAATATTTTAAGGGCAGCCTTTGCTACATAAAGAGTTCCATAAGGCTGTCTTGAGATATATGAAATACTGCATCAAAACAAATGAAACAATAAAGAGAGGAGGGATGAAGAAGATGTGGA
This sequence comes from Bramus lutescens, assembly GCA_001685075.1. NCBI lineage: Eukaryota > Metazoa > Chordata > Mammalia > Rodentia > Cricetidae > Bramus > Bramus lutescens. The sequence continues at coordinate 11,073 of LOEQ01008886.1, read as the reverse complement.
GAAAAAAAGGAGTAAGAAGAGGATGATAAGAGAAGCAGGTGGTGAAGGTGGAGGAGGAGGAGAAGGTGGAGTTGGAGGAGGAGGAAGAGGAAGAGGAGATGGAGGAGGAGGAGGAGGAGAAGGAGAAGAAGATTAAGAAGAAGAAGAAGAAGAAGAAGAAGAAGAAGAAGAAGAAGAAGAAGAAG
>LOEQ01008886.1:0-10877 GCA_001685075.1 Bramus lutescens | reverse complement strand
AGAAGAAGAAGAAGAAGAAGAAGAAGAAGAAGAAGAAGAAGAAGAAGATGGTGATGATGATGATGAATGAGATTGGATGGTAGCTGAGACCTTGGATTCAGTCCCAACATGAAAATGATAAAAATCTCCAGTTATATTTGAAGGCAGTGGATGCACACTTGTCAGTGGGGACATGACCTGAGTCAAAATATGGTGCTTGTCAGTAAAGACCAGCCTCCATAAAAAAAATAATTGTGAGAACAAAAGGAATTAGTACGAACAGAAGAAAAACTTTAATGTGCAACGCAAGACAATTCCCTGCATTGTTTAGAAGAAAGGAAACTGTAGCAGTCAGATGCCACAAACCTTGATCTATGCTAGAACGTACTCTTTTGACTAGGTTGTAATGTCTCACCATTCTAGGCTATGTAAGTTTGATTCTCCTGCTTAAACCAGTTCATCAGTACTGGCCAAACTCAATTTCTAACAGTTTAGTATTTTCCCTAAAAGTCATTTTAAAGGTTAATTTCATTTTGTGATAATTTGGTGTCATGCCAGAAGACAAAGGCGTGCCTATCTTGACCCTTAGACATCATGCTTCTGTGCTAGGCTGCATTGGGAAAAACATTTTTTTAAAAATTTTATTTGTATGAGTATTTTGCCTGCATGTATGTAAGTATGTGTACCATATGTATGCATGGTACCCACAGGAACCAGAAGAGGGCACTGGATTCCCTCATCCTGGAGTTATAGATGTTTGTGAGCTGTCTTTTGGTTACTAGGAATAGAACCTAGGTCTTTTCAAAGAGCAGTCAGTGCTATTATGAACTGAGCCACCTCTCCAGACCTAATAGGCTGAAATTGTAACACTGCCTGCAATGGTTGTATCCTGGTGGCTTTGTGTTTATACAGGTTCCTCTTAACACTCGTGGCATTAACTGAGAGGTAAGGGAATAAAACTTTAGTTTACTGCTGTTTCTGTTAAAATAATATTGCACTCTCTGATTTCCCCATTGCACCCTGAGTGAGCTGCTTGTAGAGCTTGCATGATTGTTTTAAACCCTGTCCTTTCCTCCCAAGTAATCAGAACAGTCAAAAATCCATACCCAAACTGATGTTTTTTGAAATCCTGTTCAAACACAGTTCCACCTCTGTGTTTTTTTCCGAACCAGGTAGGGGTCTGAACTGCTGGCTGTGGGCTGTGGGCTGTGGGCTGAAGGCTGCTGCCTGGAGGAAACCAACTCTGTTCCTCGCCTGGGGCTCCTGGGTGCATTCCAGTGTCCAAGACCCTGGCGGAAAGCACTCTTGTCCTGCTCAATGGTCCACCTTCTTTCCAGGTGAGCTTGGCTATTTCCTGGTCCCTGCTCGCAGTGCACAGGTGTCCGGACTTGTTCTAGCGTCCCAGCCCGGCGGGGGAGGAGGAAAAGAAAGGCTGCTGTGTGCAGGGCTGGGATTTTGAGTTCAGACAGGGCGCTCGGCCACGCGGGCTGCGCAGTGTGTAGAATCGGGACCTGTTACAACTCGCCNGGCTGTGGTGGAGGGTGAGTCTGGAGTGCGGGGTACCGAAGCGGCCTGCGGAGCGCGGTGTTGCTTTCCCGGGTTCTTCCTTCTTTATCGATTGGGGAGAGGGAGTCGGAAAGTTTGAAAAGTGAAGTCTCGGACTTAGGAGGTGCGGTCTAGAGGACAAGCACCGCCCACCGGGATCGGTCGGTGTATTTCCTGCTGAAGAGCAGGACCCTTGGAGAGGACTAGAGAGGACGAGGGTCTGGGGGTCCGGGGGAGCGCGAGGGAGGAGGGTGGAAGTGGCAGGGCCGGGGGTACCAGGAAGCCCAGAGCTAGGCTGCAGAGAGCTCAAAGGCCAAGCAGAAGTTGAAGAGAAAGAGTTTTGTAAGATCCACTTTCTGCTGGGTGGTAGACCAGTACTTTTATGATTCCACTTGGCATTCCTTGGGTCTTTGACCTCACTGAGCTCTCCAAGATGATTTGATTCACGGGAATCTGCTCCTGTAGGTTGTAACCTTAAGAGGAAAGTGTGACTGCAGGAGATGGCTCCTGGAAGGGGTCTTGGATACTTCAGGCCTGTTTTGTCTGATGTCTTTCCTGTGATTGAGGGCAGTGGAAAGGGTTTGCTAATTGTTGGAATTGTGAGTATGTTTATAGTGCTTCTCAGGACAGAGACAGGCAATGCTGGTGGCATGTTGGTTACGCTTAGTGTGATAAGGTTATAGACTTCAAGGTCTCTGATCTAGAGGTGGAGACTAAATAAATACTTATCGAGAGACCAGGACACTGACAAGAAGACGCTCTAGTTGCCAGCAGTTGAAGCGAGACTATAATTTCCCACAGCCCATTTTCAGACTCAACCCACTAAAATCATTCCAGGTTACTGGCAGGCACCTCCCTTCTTTCCCTTTCTCATCCCAACAAGCCCAAGAGCCCAAGGACATCTGACTGATGCTGAATCAGTGCTGACAAGCAGCAGGGAAAGGAGACGGGTGATGAGAGGTGCTTAGCAGAGAAAGCACTTTGTAGTTTCCCAAAGTAAAGAATGAGGGTGATTGCAAGGTGGGGCGGAGATCTGTCTGCTTTCTCGTGGCTTCCACTGTTAGTTCCAAGCATGGTAGCTGTCCCCACACCTTCAGATTGCTAATTCCACCCCTTTGCTTTTGGGGCTAGGGAATTAGGGGTGTATACTCCTATTAAGAGTGCTTGGTGCACCCTGCAGAGCCTGCCCAAGGGGATGGGTGGATCTCCTTTTTAAGCCTGGCAGGTGGAGACTGCAGCTGCCCAGAATTTACTGTGGGAAGTAGCTCAGTTGAACATTTGGCGAAAGGGATTGCATAGATGCAGAGACAAACCACACCCCTGGTGCTGACTCAGTGATGTCTTTTGCGATTGTGCTCGAGTTTATTTCATAATTTACAAAATTCTTGGGGTGGAATAATTAATTTATATGATTTTTTATTCTCTTTGTCTGTTCCCGTAGTCACATTTCTTGCAGTTTATGGTGTGGCTTGTTCACTGAAAGTGTTTATTTTATTGTGTATGTGTGTGCCTGTGCGCTACAATGTGTAGAGGGGAGGGAACAGCTCTGGGGAGGTGGTTCCTGAATAAACCCAGGTAGTTCAGGCTTGCATCGCAAGACTTTTGCTGGCCAAGATGTCTCACAGACCATAAGTATTTTCTCAAGATGACACACTCACCTTGCAGCCCTCCCCTACGTACACCCTAATCAACTAGGCTAAATTATAACAAGTTTCTAACATGTAACATTATTATGCATCGACCGAGAGAATACTGTGGAGGGAGAACCTCTGGCCCCAGTAAAGCAGAGCTCTCCAAAGTGTGAATCTGACCATAGGACACCTTTCAAGAAGTGCCCACTTAATTGAATTTGACTAATTATTTGCAAAGTGACAAGTTACCCTTGTCTAGCTAGTTGGGTAAGTGTGCTTGTCTGCCCCTTTGCAGCTTGTCAGATATGAGTGTCTGCAAATAAACTCTGTTAAATGCACTATCACTGACAGATGTGAAAGGTACTCCTGGTCCCATGAGTTCACTCTGTGCATTGTGTTTTAGAGCTTTATTGGTGAATTTCTCAACTGCAGATCAGAATCAATCCCTCTTTCTCATCAAACACTTCTAAACAGAAAGCAAGGCTTGGGGATGCTACGAATAAAATTTTGTACAAATATCATTTAAGTCCAATTGAAATCAAACTTAGCATTTCTTTTTTTTCTGAGAAAATGTATTAGAGCCTTCAGAGGCAGTAGGATTCTCTGGGATACTGGCGGTCTCTGTCTTGAAGTAACCCAGGCCCCGTAAGTAGAGTCCTTCAGTACTTCCCAGAGAGGAGGGCACTGCCGGTCATTGCCAGGCTGATTGCTGTGCTCACCTGAGACAGGAGCTGTGGCAATGGAGGCTCCGGTGGCAGGAGTTACGTGTGGAGGCAGAGTGGAGGGAGAAGCTGGGGACGGTTTGCATTAAGAAACCAGGAAGTCTAACATATATAGAGGGAAAGAAAACGGGGATGGGAAGCCTAAGGGTTCTTCAGTGGCTGGGACTCTGCGGAAGCTGAATGGGGCGCAAAGACCGCGCTTGTGTGTGTTTACGCTTGTGTGCTATATTCCACCTTGTGAATTGCATGTTCATGCGGAGAACAGAGGTAAATGTCAGGTATCTCCCCTCTTGATGTTCACCTTATTTTTCATGCAAGATTTCTCACTTAACCTGCAGCTCATAACTTGTGCTCGACTGTCTGACCAGAAAGTTCTGAGGATCCCATCGCCCAGCATGGTGGTTTCAGGCTCTCTCCTACACCTGGCTAATATTTTGGTGCTGGGAATCCCAACCTAGGTCCTCACACCTGCTTGGTGGCAGGTACTTGACCCTAACCAATGGATAATCTTCCTATCACCAGGTGAAAAGATACTAACAGCAGGGATATTCGCTGGACAAGTCTACGCTGGGGAATTCTTTCTAGATTTGAGGAAATTTTTCCTCTGGGGACATCTAATTATTGTGCGATTTTAATTTTGTTATAGTGTCTCATTGCTCCTAGAAGAGGGGTAATGGGGCACTTGATATTTATCATTTGAGCTGTATATCCTATAGCTTTTAGACTGCTCATCACTGGTGAAAGTAAAGTAGAAATTAATGATTAGCTTTCCTTGAATACTGGCATAGTATCAGGTGTAGTCACCTGTCCTGGCAGGCATCTATTCTAAAGAGTTTATACCAACATCTTACAGTGATGATGACATTAATTGGATAATATTTGTACTCTTCACACTGTCTATTGATTAAAAATATTCAACATTGTATTCCAAGCATTCCAATCCCACCGAGAACTAGAAGCAAGACACCATCCTTGTGTATCAGGGCCCTCCCAGTTGACAGACCTGAGAGTGATGGTACATACACACAGATGAATGCTGCAGGTGCTTGTGGGTATTGTATGGATTCATTGGTCACTCTCGAAGTGAACATTTGCAGATTTGAACAAAGTATTTAATTCTACCCACTTTCAGTTTTCCTACAGTTGTGTAATATGTGTGCCATGTGATCACTCCTTTGTCCCACTGTGCTCTGAACTGCTCTGTGGTCATTTCCCACTGAGAGCACAGTGAAATGTTGTGAGCAGTCTCCTGAAAGTGTCACCAGGAAGCTGGTATTTTCCCTTTTTTGTGTCGTATTTTCATTTCGGAAGGTTTCAGTGCTAGCTAATCTCAGCTTGCTTCTGTGGTAGCATGAACATTGTTCACTGGGGAAGTTTGGGAGCACCAAAGAGTGCCTTCTCCCACCCCAGGACTTGTGATAGTATCATCCAACATGGGATTTTGATCTGGGCTGCCATCGATACACACGCAGAAGTAATCATGACTTTAAACTTTCGCAGCTCAGTGCTCTGCGTGGTCACTCCACATAGTCTCGTCTGACTCATTTAGCAGCTGTTTCTTGATGTTTTGAAAGAACTGTGTTTTCCTTGAATAAATGGAATTTCTGATTCGTTTGCTGGGGAAATGTGTAGCATAAGCCTTGTTGCTGGGTCCCCTGTGGTTTGTTCTCAGCCGCCACCCTCCCTTCCCATTTTCTCCCTCTACTGCTCAAAAAAAGCAAAACCTTCTTGTTTAGCTCCTTTTGTCCATTCTGTTCTGTTCCCTTCTCATGCTTCTCCTACTTCTCTAATTTCTCCGTTGTTTTCCCCCTTGCTCTATCTGATGCCTGCCTGTCATTTCTATCAGATGATATAGGTTTCCAAAAGTCTACAGCATTGTACAGAAGTCAAATGCAAAGCAAGTTTTAGAAACTGAACTTTTGTCCAAAGAATCTATAATATATTATATAAAATAAGAGCCGCTCTTTGAATGTCGAATAAAATATTAATCAAAATATTTATAGCATTTTGCATATTTAAAATGGTGATTCCTTTCTTTCTCAATAGAAAGTATGCACAGTGACCTTCTGATTAGAATTAAGGTTCTGTTTCATTTGGCATGGCCAGCCAATTCTCTCTATGCTTAAACTGTATTTAACTTATGAGGTGAATATTACTGAAATATGGGCTTTGGTTTTTCCATTTCCCCAAAACTTAGAAGTTTGCCTTGCATTATAATAATTGTGGAAGTAGGGCAATGAAAGCAAGTGATTGGGACAGACACGGCATGGCGTGCCCACAGCCTAGTGTCAATGAGTTAAAATATTTGGCAATCCAATTATATGAAATAAAAAGTGTTTTATGTGTCAGTGTTTATGTGAAAGAGTCCAGGCTGTTCAAAGGTAATTTACTGAGGCGCTATTAGCTGTTGAGGGAAGGGAGATCCATTTTTTTTGAATATGTAGTCACTGGTAGGTTTCCCATGCTCCATTGTATGACCCTGTACACAGGCACTTGTAGATGGCACTAATTAGACTTAGTGGGTTGTCAAAAAAAGAAACAAAAACAAAAGAAATAAAAGAAAAGGAGAGGTCAAGAGGGGGCCATTTTGGAGAAGATTGGAGGTTAGAAATGGAGGTGAGGATCAGATCATGTATTCATTTATGAAATTCTCAAGAATAATGAAAAATTAATATGTATGTTTAAAGTGACAAAGTGTAGAGGATATAAGGGTAGTTTCATTTGGATCTCTTGTTTAGCCTTTAAAATTTATCACAGTAGTAAAGCAATAATGAACTAAATTCAAAGTTCTAATATATATGTACAATTTCTGTATCAAGCAAAGAGAATAAAGAGACGTCAATCTCTCCATTGGAAGTGCCATAAGAAGGGCTCTGGTGGAAAGTTCTGGTCTTGCAGCAGTGGGCCCGTTCGTACTCTCTGGGAAATCAGTCACCTTGACTTAAATCCAAAGCCGTGACTCAGTTCTGCTGTTAATATCGAATCCTCCAACAGCCTGACATTGCAGCCTCTGTGGAGTAGAGTCACTCTACTCGGCATGTTAAGTCTTGTGTGTCAAAGAGCTGCAATTTGAAATGCAAGAGAAAAAAAAAAAACACGAAGGAAACCTTTCTAAGGTCATGTGCTGCAAAATGAAAATTCCAAAATATGTGACCAGAGCCTCTGACCTTGCTAATTAGGCGTGCTGTGTGCACATGACCTGGTTGTGAAATCAGAGCTTGGAGTGGCAAAAGAATAAACAAAAAGCAAGACTTGACACATTTGCATAAAATATATGCACCTAGGCAAGGTGAACAAGAGCAACAGCAAGGATCCAGAGCTAGAGAACTGTGTAAGCTCTCCCCTCCATCGCAGCCAGTCCAACCAGGCATGAAAGCAGATGCAAATGAAGCAGCAGCATCCAGATGCTTTTTCTGATGTGGATGGTATAGATCTATGACATGAGTCTATGAGCACCAGCTTGGTTGCTCTTTGGTCTCCTGGGGCCACTCTGCAATCAGGGACTCACAGGCCTACACATCCAAGCCCAGCACCAGTTTACATAGTTGGACTACAGTTTATTGTCTAACACCTATGTGTGTGCCAGTAGACTACAAACAAATGAAAGAAGCCAATAAGGTTGTTGAGAAAACATCTCTGAAAACAAGAGGAGGCTAGTTTTCAGATTTTCGTTGAGAGTTTCTGGGGATAAAAAGTCAAATGAAAGCCATTTTATTTCAATTATGGCATATACGCCTCAGCAAGCTTGTTTAAAACTGAGTCCTGAGATCAGTGACTAGATGGGAGTAATAGACCCTATCTGATATCCCCGTTACATGTAGGATCAGTGTCCCATGTCTTACTGTGGGAAACTTAATATTAACATTGACACTTTTCTTGGCTTTTTAGTTGTCTAAATTTGTCTTCGCTGACATACTTTCCATGATTTATATCCATTTCAAGCTTCTTTTTAAGAGTCCGAGGTTGGGCTAGGGAAATGGCTCAGCAGGTAAGATTACTGGCTGCTCTTCCAGAGGACCAGGGTTCAATTTCTAGCATCCACATGGTGGCTCACGATTGTCTTTATCCAGTTCCAGGAAATCCAACAACCTCTTCGGGACTCTGCAGGCAACAGACACATGCTGCACAGCTTACATGCGTGTAAAACATTCATACATGTAACATAATGGAATTTTTAAAATGAGCCTGCAGTTGCTCTGTGAGTCTCTGCACACTGTGACATGTAGTTTTCAGGCTTTTGCTTTTTCATAGATGAGGTGCACTGCCTTTGCTAAAATTATTTGAAACACCATTTTAAGAATTCATATTGCAGCATATATTTACTATTCTTCCCTATATCATTTGTCTGTAAGTGCCAACACGTCCCCAAAACAGCTTTTTATTTTAAGCAGATTCAAAAAGTGGGACATAAGTGCTTATGATGCATGTCAAATATTTTAGCACTAAGGGCTACTTCTTTCCTGCAGTGTTTTGTATAAATATGTTGTAAGTTTTATTAAGGTTCTGACATTTGAGAATTTGCAGAGGGTGTTTAAAAGTGAGGAAGATAGCCAACACAAAACAAGATGGGAGACACAAAGTACACTCCTTGTTTCTCCTGTATAATTGCATAGTGAATAGAACTGAAAATTTTATGCAAGAGAACCAGTCTTATCTTAAGACAGCACTGCCAGCTCACCAATAAGTGAGCACAGCCCCCTCAGAGGCTCTTAGAGCGCTCCTGTTCTGATGAGCCTATGCAGCTGACAACTGTTTCACTTATTTTAAAAAATGAGGTGATCAGAGTAAGTATGTGGTGAAGATGGGTTCCCTTTAAAACAAGGAGTCTAGGAGACCCCTCTAAGGACATTAGTAGTGGTCACTAAGAAAGCAGTGTAAACGCAAAACATTGCAAGCACATGGAACAACTGGTCCAAAAATAGTGATTAGCTGGGGTGGTAAATGGAAGGAATCTGTTGGATATCCAGGAAAGTGCCCACAAGTCAAGGAACATATGGGTGGGAGCTCAGCAGAACAGACAGCTTCAAAAGTTTCGCCAGCGGTCCATGGATCTAACACTGGGTGAGGTTGTTCTGGGGTGAGCAATGAGATGAAAGAAAACTGGTAAGCAGAACTCTTTCACCTAAACATTGGCAACTGGGAAACAGGTACCTCTGATGAGCTTTGAGGGAATCCTTAACCTTTTCCAGAACCCAGCATTAGGATATGTGTCGGTGGCTTTCAGAGACCTTTGGCACTCTTGATTATCACTATCGGAAAATTATTTCCCCACACCTGCAGTGTCTCAGGGTAAAAATGTCCTTCATCCTCTTCTCATTTTTGCCTGTTTTCATTTTAGAGAGAGAGACATGTTTCTTAACCTCCAATCTGGATTCATAACTGGAGGATTGATTTATCTGATGACTCAAAACATCATTTGCTATTTCCTCAAGTTGCGAACTAGTTTTTTGTTTCCTTTTGGATTGTGTATTGGGATTATGTTCCCTACCCATGACCCTCTAGTACCGTTCTTCCCCCTCCCCAGCTGAACAAAGCCCCTCATACCCAGTACTCTAGTGGCTGCACCATTAAAGACAAAGACATTCCCTTCTCCAGCAACCATCAGCTGTCATATGCTCCTCAGGAGAGGATGGGGCTTAGTGGTCAGCGTCTCTACCAGTAGTGGAAGACTTGAGGGCACAGTCCTGTGCAGATATCCATAGCTGCCATGTGTTTGTGGCTAACACAGCAATGTCACATCTGGATGATGGCTTTTCATGTCACTCTGCCCCATTTTCCAGCTATTAAATTCTTTCTGCCTTTTGCAGTGCCACCATACTGTGCCTTAGTATGGGGTGGGGGTGAGGTGAGTGTTGCTAGAGATAGATTGCTTAATACTGAACATTCATCAGTCTCTTATTCTTAGCGTGTTAACCAGGTTTGAGTTTCTGCATTGACCATCCTCTGCAGAGAGGACTGCTTCAGGCTGAGAGTTTGACTAGTTTGTAAATGTAAATGTAAGTATTTTAGAAGGCAGCTTAGCAGCAAAGCAGTTGGTTATCTCTAAAATGATTGTGCCACTATGGCACCAATGGGCATACTTTGCACAGTGAGTAGGTATTGTAGTACTTGTATTCTATACCTAGGCAAGAGCCTTGATAAGTTTTCTGTCCCCCAGCATTCTGCATAACATCTTTGATACCAGGAAAACTAAGCAGTAGAGGGTTTCAAGCTCTGTTCTGTAAGCAGAAGTTTCTTTCCTACCCTGTTCCACAGCTATTCAGTCCCAAAGAAACACACAGAGGCTTATAGTAATTATAAACTGTTTGGGCTAGTAGCTCAGGCTTATTTTTAACTAGCTCTTACAACTTAAATTAACCCAAAATTCTTATTTATGTTTAGCCACGTGGCTTGGTACCTTTTCCCAGTGAGGCAATCTCATCTTGCTTCCTCTGCATCTGGCTGGTGACTTCTCTGTGTTCTATGACCAAAGGGTGTGGTGAGAAATTAGAATATGAATTCCAATACAGCTTCCTCCAATTAATGATACACCAAACTACATAACTGTAATTAATTTTAATACTCAGTCTTCCTTATGAAATAATTTTATAAGAAACAAAACCCATACAAGACACAAAAAAGTCTCATCCTGACACCTCTTGAGAATCCCTACTTGTATTGAAAACAGAGTTTAGAACTTCCATTATGATTAACCTAAATGTACAAAAGCTGTTTGCAGAACGACTTTAATTTAATTAAGACATGAAAATACAAGACTTCAGAAGGACCCCCCCAAATATGCAATATCTCTATTGTTCTGAAAAAGTGCAGTTGAAACTAATATTTGCCTTTTGAGACTGCCCTATTGATTGCTTTTGAGTGCCCAGTGTATCTGCGCTGTTCTTTTGGAAGCTGTGTGTTTTATATTATTTCAACACCTCCACTTAATAGAAACAGCTGTGTGCTTGAATCTTTTTTTTAATACTTTTTTATTAAAAATTTCCACCTCCTCCCATTTCCC
>LOEQ01008885.1:63593-77794 GCA_001685075.1 Bramus lutescens | reverse complement strand
GAACACCTGATTTTCGACAAAGGAGCTGAAAGTATACAGTGGAAGAAAGAAAGCTTCTTCAACAAATGGTGCTGGCAGAACTGGATGTCATCCTGTAGAAGAACGAAAGCAGATCCATATCTATCACCCATTTATTTCTTAGGCCCTATATCTTTTTACTCTATTTTTTAACTTTCCTAATCATTACTTTCTCCTTTGCTATTTCAGTGTAGTTTATTCTTTCCTGTGGCATTCTGAGTGTGTTTACCTCTTCTTCAGGGTGTGTACATTTTGTGCCATTGGGAGTGATGCCTTACTGGTTATAAATTTTTGTTTGTTTGTTTAACATCCTGACTGCAGTTTACCTTCCCTCCTCTCCTCTGAGTCCCTCATTCCGGAGTCCTCTGTGTTCCCACCCACCCAATCCCTTCCTCCAGCTGCTAGCTGGAACCTTGCTGGTAGGACATGAGTGTCATAGTAAAATATAAAATAATAGAAATGGGTTAATTTAATATGTAAGAGCTTGCTGGACTATGCTATAGTGATTGGCCAAGCAGCGATTTAATTAATACAGGTTCTTTGTGGTTATTTTGGGGCTGAGCTCTCAGGAACAAATAAGTGGCTTCCTAAAATTATGTATCAATGAATGGACTTTTCTGTTTTTTGCTTTTTGTTTTGTTTTGTTTTATTCAGCCATGTTTGGTTCTATATGAGTACTCTGTGTCATCCATCCAGTGGGTTCTGTTCTCCATGCAGTGGCAGGAGCTGGCTTACTCCCCTGGCATGGATTTTAGGCTAGATCAATCATTATTTGGCCAACACCTCAATCCAGCACATCTCATAGACAGGACAGGTTGTAGTTCAAAGGTCATGTGATTGAGTAATACATTCTTATAGTTTGTGTTTATAATGAGAAGGTTTTCTTTCTTCTTTAATTGCAAAAGATGGTTTAGAAATTAGTATTTTACAAAGAGAATCAGTATTCTGGGTTGGCTGCTATTGACTCTCAGAGGCTGAGAGTCATTTCATGACCCCCTGGCTTTTATCGTTTTGGGTGAGAAATTTCTTGTTAACCTGATTGAATTATCTGTATATCTAACTTTGTGCTTCATTTTGCCACTTTCAATATTCTTTGTTTTATATGTTCAATGTTTCAATTGTAACATTTCATGGAGACAATCTCCTCTGATTTCGTCTCTGCAGCATAATGTCTTCTGCATCTGAATGGCAATCTCTTTCTCTAGAGTCATGAAATTCTCCGATCAGAATTGTTTTAATTTATTTCCTATACCCTCAGCTCATACTTCTCCTTATATGGAGATGAGTGGTAAGTTCCGTTTTGAAAATTATGACCTGTGTATCTTGCGTAGACTGCTCATTCTTTCTATTCATGCCAGCTTTTTTGTTTTGTTTTGTTTTGTCTGCGCATTCTATTTAACTCTGTTGGTGAAAGAGCTGCCTGGTATTTTCCAGTTGAAAATTGTTAGGTTAGATTGTTCCATACTTAGTGTGTCAGTGAAGAAAGGGTTTCTAGTGGAACAACTGCTTCCAATTGCTCAACCTCCCTTACAAATTTCCCAGCCCTCAAGCCTCTTTAGTGTATTTACCACCAGGACAAGCTCTTCTTTTCCAAACACGTTGTGTGGTCCTGTTTCCCTGAGTGATTTCAGTGTCCAAGGTTATGTTGTGGTCCTGTTCTGGCTTGTGTTTGGCACTGTAAAGGGAAATTTCTGCTTACCGGGGTTTGGCTGCCAGCACACATAGCTTGGGGATGCTTGCTCCACTGACTTTTCAGTGCAGGTCAGCTCCTAAGGGTATCAATATGCTTCTTTCTACATGTCTGATGCTCATAGTGCAAGGAGAGGGCACAGCTTTAGATGTGTGCAGCACTATTCTCCTGCTCTTGGAGTTTGATTACAGAGCTTCTCTCAGTCTGTCCACTTTGTATTCCAATGGAAATAGCTAGTCTCTAAAGTTGCCATCCATGAATAACTTCCCAATATCTGGCTTCAGACAGATTTGCTGGTTTTCAACATTTTGGTTTTTTGCTGTTTTACTTTAAGAGATATTCCACATTTTATTTAAAGAATTCAGATTAAATAAAAAAAATAATTATGCCCATCTCTCAATTTGGTTTGGCCTTTTTCATTCTCTTTTTGTTGTGATCTAGCTGCCCTCACTTCCCCTGACCGACAGTGGAACTTCTTTGTGGTCTGTAATTTACAAGGATGTTTGTGTTCTTTCTGGCTGGTGGTTTTCCACAGAAGCAGTGGAGGTATAAAAGGATTTAGTTGGGGCAAAATAAAGGTTGCTGTTCTTCCACTGAAAAAGAAGCCTCCGTGTCTCAATCCTGGCACACACCCCCACAACCAATCTTGGCAAGTCCAGGCCACGCTGGCTGTGGCACTTCTTCCTTTATATAGCAAAGGTTCACTGTATTTCTGAGGTGTACTACCTGCTAGATATGCCAAGGCAAAGGTAGCACAGAACCGATGAAAACAATCAGCCAATAACTGCTTTAACTTAAGGTCAACTCCATGAGATGGAACACATGTGCAATGCATTTGGAGTGACTAGGAACCAGGCATGAGGTAGTCCAGGGACCTAGGGAAAACTCAAATAATACTAGTGTGCATAAAAAGAAAAAGAATTGTAGTGATAAAGTGACTCTCAATGATATTCTATTATACTCATAGATCAGTGCCTTGCTCAGTCATTTTCAACAGAGAAGCTTCATCCTGCAGCAGATGGGAACAAATACAGATACCCATAGTCAGAGATTACAGCGAGAGTAAGAACCCTTGGAACATTCTGCCTTAAATGATATATGTCCATCAAATCCTTGCCCTCGGAGCTCAAGAAATCCCATGGGGAGAGACTGTATGAGGCAGAGGGGAAGGAGATACCAAGGAAATAAGACCTCTAAATCAACATGAGCAAAGTTCACATGATCTCACAGAGACAAGGCAGCATGCCCAGAAACTGCTGGGTCTGCTCTAGTATTTTTTTAGAATTTTTTTTTATTTCTCTATTTTTTCTAGTGGTTTGCTTCCTTCAGTTTTCTCTACCTGATTTGTAGTTACATCTAGAAAAATTTCTTCCAAATCTGTAGCTACTACAAGATAAATGCCAGCTCCTCCTCCACGAATTTTCAAAACCCATGTTCATATATTAATATTCTACCAAGACAAAACAGGATCATTGTCCTTCACATTATTTTCAACATCAGCATACTTTCCCCAAACTTCTCATTATATCTGAAAATTTATTAATGTCACTTTCAAATGTACTATACTGTTTAAAGATAATGTAGAAAATGATTCCAATTCACCAAAACTAGGATTCAGAGACCCTCAAGGAACAATTAAGATGATCTACCTATCCACATATGGCTTTATGAAACCTATATTTTGCACATTTATTATAATTACAAATTAAAGGTTAAATAGATTTGTATTCTAAAACATTAACATTATTGTTATTATTATTGCTTTTAATATTTTCTTTTCTAAATACATGTACATGACACATATTTCTCAGAAATTAATTACGAAAACCTAGCTAGTCAGTGTTAAGCAAAGCAATATGTTTTCACATTTAAATTACCTTGCTCATTGACTACCATGATTTAATCACTAATGAGGATAGTTTTCTTTCTGAAGACTCTAAGTTTAAATATGTCTTCATGCAGTTGTTCTTTCTCCCTCTGTCTTAAAGTCAGCAGATAAAAGCTGTCCTCCTCCAGCTTTAGCTTTTTAACATGCTTCTTTCGAACAGCTCCCGCTCCTTGGCATGAAGATGTCAATAGTTCCAAACAGCCCTCTCCCAGAGAAAGCATTTTCATAGCAGGTGAAATAACACTCTGAGTAGAGACTTAAAAATAACATTTTGTATTTCAAAATCTTTTATTCAGAATTCACTTTCGTTATTTTTTAAAAGACACAAAAGTCAGTTTTGTAACTTATAATTTATTTTATAAGTATAATCGTAGAAAAAAATAATGTGGTTTGGGACAAATGCACACTTATGTCCTAAGCACTTATAGAATTGTGACATATGTTTTTCTATATGCTTATTCAAACCACATCAAAGCTTTGATTAAAGGATTGCATCCGCATAGATGGTCATTTCTTCCCTTTATAAAAAGCATCTTTTGTGAGGTTTGTAGCCAGTTTATGCTGAGTATCACTGAAATCCTTTATTATGTCATACTTCATTATTATTTTAATCATAGCCCGATTCTTCTGTCCTAGGCAGTTAATTAAAATATGATGTGTATATTCTTTTATATGTCTTTGCAAAATATGCATTGCAATATGTATTTCTAACATTGCTACTTATATCGTTATACCATGGGATTCTTATTGCCATGTGTACATACTATTATTTATCTGTGCAAGCTTTCTGCATCATTGTCTTATGTTTTCCTCATATGTAAGCATTACTTTCAGATTCTCTCTAATTTTCATTTCATTTCATCTGAGGTCTTCCCTGAGAAGCTTTTCTGTATAGGTGATATTCTATGTAGGCAACACTGTACAAAGTATGCATCAGAAAACACAAGTCATAAGAACTTTATCTCTATTACATAACATTGGATTAGCCTACATTGCCAGCATTATTCTTTTATATGTGCAATTAAAGATAGCACTTTATTAAATTTTTTCTAAGCACTACAGAGGAAATTTGACAGAGCTGAAGCAAAGAGGAGTTTTGGAATTGCAGCTGACAAAATGTTTACAATAATACTCTGAAAATAGTATTAAAAGTCTATAATGCCCCAAGTTCCATATGATCTTTTAAGTCAGACAACTGAATGCCTTTTCTGGTTAGTTACAAGGAGTCATTTTTCTATGTGCTCTAATTCTGAATTTTAAAATAGTAGTGAAGCATAATAATTTCCATGCCATTGCTACTAACCCCTTCTATATGGTAAAAGTTATTTTTCAATCTTACATATATATTGTAAATTTGCTCATTGAGTATTGATTTGAGAAAATTTATAGGTGAAAGATTTTGGTAGACATTAACTTATGAGATCATCTTTATTCTTTTAAAATCAGGGAGAAAATTATAGATAGGATAGGATGTATGTACTATTAATGGATGATGATTTAAATTATTGTTAGAATAATTCTGATTTTGCTACTCCAAAATTTTTAATGACTTTGACATCCTTGAGATGGCTACTATTCTTTAATCATATGACAGATGATAACTAGGGTGTCAAATTACAAAAACAGCAATAATAACAAAACAAACAAACGCAACCCTTTCAAGAGGTAACTGAAAACAGTGCAGCCAGAATAACTTATTTATTTGTATATTTATTTATTCATTCAACATTTTTCATTAAGACTATACATGTTCTTAGACGTAGTTAGACATTAAGTACATAAAATTATCCATATATGTATTGATTATCACCAAAATTCATGTTTTATTATGTATCAGATACAGTATGTGAATGGCCGTGTGATTCATATTCTTTTGTGAGCTTACTTGGAGGTTCTAGCAACTAGCCTCCATGACCTAAGACAAAGAAAGGCTCCTCTCATTATAGAAGTTTATCCTCTTCTACCCAGTGGTAGCCTCAGGAATGAAGCCCATGAGCTGGGAGGGAGGAACAGCATAACACCCCAGCCACTAAGATCATCTCATTCAACATTGGTGATCAGCGGGATAT
The DNA here is from genome assembly GCA_001685075.1 of Bramus lutescens. Taxonomy (NCBI): domain Eukaryota; kingdom Metazoa; phylum Chordata; class Mammalia; order Rodentia; family Cricetidae; genus Bramus; species Bramus lutescens. The sequence goes on along the minus strand of LOEQ01008885.1, from coordinate 72,129 downwards.
CAGATGCTGCAGCTATATCATCCTCACTTCCAGTAATTCACCTCTGTTGTAAAATAAAGTGAGAGTAGCTGCCCCAAACTTAGTGGAATAAGGGTCCCCATTGTCATGAAGTGAGAATAGGTGACCCAAACTTACTGGAATAAGGGTGCCCACTGTCATGAAGTTTAGTGGGAGGACTGAAGAAGAGAAATAAAGGAAACAGCTATCCAAAATAAACCCTAGAAGTTAAAACAATAAAATAAAAGCAATAGTTAGGACTAGAAAGGGGTCTTGCATGAGCTGATGATTGCTGTCCCTCGAGCTTATTAAGAAGCACAGGATCACATATATAATTTGCAGTGGGAAAAACAGCCAAGGCCAGCAGAGAGAAGTCAGACAGTGTTAAGAGAGAGAGAACACAAGATACTTCAGACACAGTTGCCTAACGACTGAAAATTACAGACAAGGCAGATCCTTGAAGCCTCCAAGTCACAGACTCCAGCCTTAGACTGGTCTTGCCAAGTACACTCCTGGATAAGGACAAAGAGCTAAGATTCCATTTGTCCTTTTATCAGATCATTTGAGAAAGTCTTGGTCAGTCTGGTTTTCCATAAGTGGGTAACAGTGGCCCTGGTTATTCACTGTAAGTTAGAGCTAAATTAAATGAATCAGTTGAAACTACTATTTTAACAGCTAAAGTGTCCAGCTATTAAAAATACTCAATATGTGTTATTTTTTATTGTGGAGTATGTGGGAAATAGTTTTTTCTCTTCTCTTTAGGTCAATTCCCCCTCAGTAGAAATAGATGAGGGATACAGAAATAGAATTCAGAAGCAATACTGTCAAACAATTCCAATTAGAAAAAGGGGAATTTGTGCTACTCAAGCCAAACACTTTATCTTTTTAATCTAGCAACTACATTTTCTGGTAGGAGCCTCCATTGGTCTGTTTGATCTTACAATAATGCTTTTCTCCAAGACAGCCCTGTCCTGTTTGCAGAGAAAACTCGAGCAAATTGAAAATTAGGTGCTAGCCTTAATCTCTTCATCCTTTCTGATAGAGATGCCTTTCCTGCTGATGAAAACCTAAAAAAATGCTATCACCTTTAAGTGGAAATAGAATTTTATAGGTGGAATGTCTTCAATCCTCTTGGCAGAATAGCTAAAATAGTACAGACAAAATAATTGTATTTTTATTCTAAATCCTGTTAATTCAAAGATGTGTTTCCTTGTAAGATAAAAATAATTTAAGGTTTTATTAAGTATGCACAGACTGAATTTAAGAGGGAATCTAATGGAACAACTTTGCTTTTGTTTTATGTCCACATCCAATTTGTTATCTTCTTATCTATTTTATTATCTTTGCTATAAAATCCAACCAGAGCATGGACACATGCAGCAAGAATAAAATATATCAAATGAAGACAAAGCAAAATTGTGTCTATTTATATGCTGATTGTTACAGAAATTAGATTTAGTTTTCCTTTATTTATCTATATATATTACCAATTTCAGTTTTCAAAGTGGTTTGTGGAAAAAAGAAATCTTTTTATTATAAAAGAGATCTGGACAAACACTATGTGTTGAGAAAGAGCCATTAGGTAAGTAGTTAATAATAATTAAGATCAGTTTATTGGGCCATCTCTAAACAGATTTCAGAACACTCTTATTTACCTAAAATATCTTTTTGTAAGTAGAGGCTTTATTGAACATGTCTACAGTCTCACTGCCATAGTAACTGATTTAATTAATCAAGGCCCCAATTTAAAAGTGATTGATGATCTAAATGTGGTCCCTTTTATCTGATTAATTAGCACAGTTCCTAGTGTTTGCACTAATTAAAAAGTTTGTATTGAGAGCCAAGAAGAAATGAATGCAGATGAATGTCTTTTTTCTTTCAAATTTAAAGGGGTCTTAATATTAATATGAATATGCAAAAGTTTGTGAATTTTCAGTGTAGTACTTACAACATAACAAACTTCCTCATTGTTTATTTTGCAATGTTATCACCAAGGTCTTTGGAAAATAATCCAGTTCATCATATTTTTGCCTCTTAATCCCTCAAATCTAATTTTGGAAATGTCACTAGTTAACTTTAAAAGGGTACATAAAGCCAATTACAAATTTTCTTCCAAGACCAAACTTTCTATAATGGCTGAGGCAATTTAATTATTTCCAACTGAAGATTTCATCTCTTTTGTTCTATGTTGGCTTAAATCCTAGAAGATGAGTGAGATTTCTAAAAATATATCTTGACATTGATCATTATCATAGAACAGAATGTAGTTCTCATCAACACGAATAATTGAGTAGACTGCTGAGGTAAATTATTGAGCAAATTGCTTAAGCTGATTTAGAAGAATCTTTCATGAATATCTGGTAAATAAATGTATGAACTACAGCCTCTCTATTTTGTATTATGTGAAAACAACTGTAAACCTAAAATTTGGGGCAGTTACTATGAAAGGCACACGTTTTTCTACTCAAACAAAACTTGTTAGAATGCCTATGCTGCAGATTCCTATTTAATTCTGCTGGCATTATAAAGTGTAATGCTACCGGACCTGTTTTTAACCTTCAGCATTTAAGAGCTTGTTATCTTGAATGGGGAGATGGAGAAGAGTTAAAGGGCTTGCTCTTCATGGTTCCACTGGCCAGAGCCAACACAAACTGCCAAGTCGATGCGGTGTGCCCACCTGTCATTCCTGCTGTGGAGAGTTGAGACCAGCCCTCTCTGAGAGCTCTGGCTTTAATAGAAAAGACCTGTTTTAAAGAATAAGATAAAAGTGATCAACGAAGAATGCCCAACATAAACCATGACCTCCACAAGCACATGAACTCATGTGAAAGTATAGCACCACAGATGTGTGCACAATCAATAAAACATGGATACCCCCCAACAAACACACAACACATGCACTAACGCTTTAAAGGAAGAAAAAAATTAATTTCTTCATTTGTGTTATTCTTTGATTTTCTAATTTCTATATTATATTAATACAGATAGAATCTTGTTCTTAATGCATCAGTAGTTAGGCTAGATGACTGCAGTAATAACTGGTTTTATTAGGTATGAACAATATTATAAGCATGTTAATAACCTTGTCATTATTCTTATGAGTAGTTTTTAAATGATTATTCATAATATTCAAGCACAAAACTAGAATGGAGAAATTACATATTGTTCCAAGTCATTAAATTTGACTCAGTCCTACATAGTAAAATGTCTAGTTTATCTTCTCTTTAATTTCTGTCTCCCTTGGACACGTCTTCATTGACATTTACCTTGGTTCTGTAGTCCGTGAGTAGTAGAGAACTCTCCATCTAAACCTTGCTCCTGAATCTCAGCTTCCACATAGGAAGTCAAGTTTTATTTCCTGCCAATCACATACTAATAGAGATTTTAAAATTAAATTTAATTTTCATTTTTATATTCTCACCTATGATGACCACATACTGACCATATACCCAGCTCCCTGCTCTCCCTAATCTCATTTACAACTCCTCACAAATCTTTCTCTAACCTTCATATCTAGTCATTTTTTGTGAGCCAATAGGATGAACTAGGCCATCTCTCTGACCAAGGTTTCAGAAACACCCACAGAAACCTAGTAGTCTCAACAGAGAATAAAGAACTGAAAACAGTAACTCTTTCTTTCCCAAAGTCCATCAGTAGCCAGTAATTCAGATGTAAAATATAGGTAATTGTGAGTCCCTCTTCCTTCCTTGAGAAATTGTTGATAGAACCATTCTTGTGTGGAATACTTACAACTCTAATTGATTTGAGTTAATGATAAGAATATTTTATGTAAGGTACAGAGTGGTGTTTCAGAGCCTTTCATCTTATATTCTGGCTCTTAAATACTTTCTGACCCCTCTTCAACATTTCTTTAACCACAGAAAGGATTGGATAAGAAAGTCTCTTATTTAGGACTGGAACCATTATCTTTATATTAGATGACCATTTGTCTGTGAATGCAGCAGTCACTGATCAATGTATAAAGAAACTTCTCTAATTAAAGTTGAAAATAAATGGGAATTTATTTCCAAAAAAATTCAGATTAGCAAACTTTTTTTTTTTTTACCAAGTACGTAGATAAATGTGGATATCAGATGGAAAGTAGTCCCCAAAGGGAGTGTTATCATTAGGAGGTGCAGCTTCATTGGAGTAGGTATGGACTTGTTTGTGGATGTGTCACTGTGGAGGTGGGATTTAGAGTCTCATATATGCTCAAGCCACACCCATTGTCTGAGACCACTTCTTGTCTATGGATCAAGATGTAGGAATCACAACTCTTCTCCAGCACTTTATCTGTCAGTGTGCTGACGTGTTCCTTCATGATGACACTGGACTTAACCTTTGAACTCTAAGCCACCTGATTAAACATTTTCTTTTATAAGAGTTGTTACTGTCATAATGTCTCTTCACAGCAATAGAAATCCTAACACAGAAGTTGGTACTGGCAGTGGGGTTTGCTTTGCTAGGCCTGAGCATACTTTTATTTGAAGGAATATGAGCATCAGGACTGTGGATTAGAAAGCAGTTGAAAACTTTAAATGTTGCTTAATGGGCCATCTTATTAGTTTCACGGAAGAACAAATGTGGTGCTGAGTTTGAGATCAACTGTGAGTGCTCGGATCAAGAGGCTTCAGAAGAGAAAAATGTTAGTATGGGGCCTAGAGACCGATCTTGTGATATTTTAGTGAAGAATGTGGCTGTTTTTGCTGTTATCTAAAAAGTCTACCTGAGACTAAAGTGAAGAGTTTTGATTAATTCTGTTGGCAAAGGACATCACTAAACAACCTAGTATATACTCTGTCATGTGGTTACTAACTCTAATGAAGATTTATAATTAAAAGGAATAAGCTGAGCAGATGAAATACAAAATGTAAAATTTGAGGAGAAAGGCAACACCAGGAAAGAGAATGGAACTAAGTCCTGTGTTCAAGGAGATAGCATATTAAGAAATGAAATAAAGGAGATGGTGACCTCAGGGAATGATCCCACCCAACAAATTTTCCAACTAGTGAAAAGAAATTCAGTTGTCATGGTGCATTCCATTAATGCCAGCACTCCAGAGGCAGAGGCTGGTGGATCTCTGAGTTTGAGGTCATCCTGATTTACAAAGCAAGTTACAGAGCAGCAAATTTTAGGCGGTGAAGAAAATCATTGAAAAAAGAAGTCAGGGGAAGATGCAATTGAATAGAAGGCCGTGTTACAGACTCAGCAAGCAGAAGAAATTAGCAGCTTCAGGCACATAGTTTTGGCTTTAGAGCTAAGAATTGAAGAAAGGAGCTATGGAAATTGTTCCCAAAACTAAAAAGAAGCTGCTCTGTCAGTGGTGTTCCTGAATGGAGGCCTATTGGGACCATTGTATGAACCTGTGAAATTGAAGCCTGGATTACCTTGGAGACCCCAAGATGTTGGAGACGAAAGAGTCACAGACCTGCAGAAGAAAGCTGCTGACAGGAAGAGGAATCAGCCCAAGAGAAAGAAGTATGTTGGAGTCAACAAAGATGAAAGGAGTGGAGATCTGAAGAGCACTTTGATATCAGACATGGAGATACAGGGTTTTGAGTTTCCTGAAGTGGTTTTCCGTTTTGCTTTGGTTAAGTGTTTCCTAGACATGCACTCTTCTCTACATTCTAGAATCATAATACACATCCTGTGCCATTATATGTTGGAAGTATGTGATTTACTTTTTTATTTTAGTTTTTCAGAGGATTACAGTTAAGTATCTCAGAAGAGACTTTGAACTTTAAAATTTTAAATAAGTTTGAGAATGTTACAGAGTATGGTGGCTTTTAAAGTTGGACTGAAAGCAATTTTTTGTGCTATGATAAGGATATAAGCCTTTGGTAGCAAGAGAGTAGTATGTGATGATTTGAAAGAAAATGGCCCTCAAAGGGACTGGCACTATTAGGAGATATGTTGGAACAGGAATGGCCTTGTTGGATGAAATGTGCCACTGTGGAGTTAGTCTTTTGGTCGCATATACGCTCAAGTCATGCCCAGTGTCTCAGACCACTTCCTGTTGCCTATGTATCAAGATGTAGATAGTTTATCTCTGTCTCCAGCACCATGTCTGCATGCATGCTGCCATGTACTACCAGGAAGAAAATGTACTGATCCTCTGAAATTATGATCCTCCTAATTACTTTTTTTATAAAAGTTGTCATGGTTATGATATCTCTTCACGTCAATAGAAACTCTACATCAATAAATAAGCAGATAAGTATTTGTGAAATTAAAACCTATACTGATTATCTAATGACAATCAACATTAGATATCTATAGAAGTCACGAAAAATAAATAGGCTTTATGTCAGATGAAATGAAAAGTTAAAAGTACGATATTCAAAAACATCAGAATCTGCAGTGGTACAAAAGGACTTGTTTATTATTGTTTCTGTATATCTCACTGAAATTCATTCCTTTGCTACTAAGGTATCTGCATATTCTAGGATGTAGACAAAAGTACTCCCATAATTCTGAATTTACCAGTATAAGACCTGGCTTTACTTTTGACTCTAGGAGCAGCAGAAATCTTGAAAACTAGACATGAAGAAATTTTAAGTTTCCCTGAGAATGATAGTAAAAGAATCTAAAGGAGGAGAGGAAGCAACAATCATGTAATTCTAGGTATTTGGTGGCCATTAAAGCCACATATCATAGATTTTCAATGTGTTTATATATGGTAATGTTTCACACATCTTTCAGAACTTTGTAGCATTAAATAATCAATGAAGGACTGATTAATAAACATATTAATCATCCATGGTTTTATGTTTTATGAAAACTGACCATATTTTCTCCATAAGAAGCTCTGTCAAAGAAAATTCATACTAGGCAAAATGTCACAACTGTTAATGCTAACAGTTGTCATTCTTGATTTATATACTCAGAGGATACTACTTACATGTAAACAAAAATTCATAAATTAGCACATGACCCATTGTCCTGTGAAACTTTAAATCAAATGTCATGCATTGTTACCTTATTGGGGATATAATTACAGATGTGGTACAAGTAAGAAGTGTAAACAGAAATTCCAAAATCCAAACACTGGATTGGAGTTGGCAGCTAGCATTCTGTACAGCAAGCATGGAAGATGCTTGGTCTTCCTTGACACCTTCATGCACTTACTTTGCAGTTTCTTTTGTAGAGTAGTATTCAGGTAGGAGCAATATATTAATACTCTTTTTATTTGTGTTTCCTCTTGTGTACATCAGCTACTTTCCTTGGATTGTAAATTTAAGAAAAGCTTGAGCTGGAATGCTAAGTTTTCCAAGTGAATGCATTCCTTTAGATCAAATAACAGCATTAAGGTAACTAGTAACTGAAAACTTTTATAGATCACCGTTGTAGGGTTTCTGCAATGAAATCATCCTTCATATCAAAAAGGAAGCAGGAGAATCAGTGACAAAGTGTCAACATTGCCCACGTCTTACTTGTTTTGAAGATAATAGCTGGAAAAAGTAAGAAAATGTGTTCTCCAACAAGAGCTTTAGAAAGAATGAGGTTTAATCAATATTTTTATTTCTGTTCAGAGACTTATCCCAGAGCACTGACCCCTAGAAATACAATATGTATGTGCGCCACTTCACTGTAGGGTCTATCCAAGAAAAACTAGAACATATTCAGAACTGATCCATTTTTCCAATTTTTTAATGAAAATAGTAATAAAGAAATACATTGTTAGCAACAAAATATTTAATGAGAGTGGACATATGTGTGTGAGTGATATAAATGAAACCAAACTGAAAAAAATGCTAGAGTCAAAACAGTCTGCGTAGTTGTAAAAATTTTGAACATAATATTGAAAATAAATTATGTGTAAACTAAGAATAATAACAAACTCCAACATAATATAACCAAAATTTATTATTTTAGAATTACTGAAATAAATTTTGAAATAGTACAAAATATATTTGTTACATTAGTTAAAACAATCTTTTAATACTAGGGTAAAATGTTTGCTACAAAAGCTTTGTTTGAAGGTGTTTTTGGTTTTGTTTTGTTTTGTTTTGTTTTACCTTAATCGTTCATTGAGTAATTTGGGAAATTTGCTACAATATAGTAACATGTTAATAATGTTGGTCCACCATAGATCTAAGCGTAAGACTATTTTTTAGTGCACTGGAGGCTTTCTGTGTTTTATCCAGGGTGAAACATTATTAAGGAAAAATAAGGGACAAAAATGGAGTTGGCTCATAAAGCAGAGAAAGCTTACTGACTCAATGCACGTACTTTTCTATTTTTAAGGGTCCTTTAACTAATTTACCATCAATATCCTAATTCTTAATCTAATCTAATATATTAATCTAATATAAATATATTACTATATTAACCTAATATCTTAAGAGACTTGAGAATATGAGGCTTTATTTTTTATTATAATGTTTTGTACCCAGTTAAAGGAGAAAGCCATGTGTGATTAATCCTATTGTTAACAAAGGCATGGTTATGCTTTGGGGCTTATATTTGATACAAATGCTCAGATACTCCCAAGATAATGGTTAGATTCACAGCATTTGTTTTTTTAATTTATTTTATT